>CAJPEX010003712.1:0-16152 GCA_905338405.1 Notodromas monacha
GTACCGTGCTATAGGCGTCGCTCTTGTCAAAAATTCATCAATGATCAGAGAATCCAGTCAACAAAATACTGTATATGAATGTGTGAAACATTGAGTTTTCATTTAATCATTACATTTTTGTATCCTTAAACAATTCACAATGACAGATTAGCATTTGATCAATTTTTTTTAAAGCTTCTGTCAATTGTTTGAGTTAAATGTGACTGGGTACCCTCTGGAAAGCACTCACCTACCACCAGGACTGGGCTGGTAAATGTTTTTAATTTTTATTTTTTCGCCTGTCTCTTACTCCCCTTCTACTTTCTCTAGTTCAGTTCTCTGGTCCGATCTATTTTCTTCCTTGTTTTCAATACTTCTCAAGCTTTGAGGCGCCAGCCGATGGTTTCTTGAAATGATCATGCATGTCATGTCTCCTTCGGTAGCTCAGTTGGTAGAGCGGTGGACTGTAGATTCGCAACTGTAATCCATAGGTCACTGGTTCAAATCCGGTCCGAAGGAAACTTTTTTTTGGCCGCTTTTTTTTAATCTATGAAGTTTAGGCGCGTACTTTACTTCTCTACTGCCTGATATTTTTTTTTTCTTCGTTCAGTACTACTCGAGCTTTGAGGCGCCAGCTTAAAAGTTTTAGTTCATGCCCTGTATTGATATGGATCCTTTGGTAGCTCAGTTGGTAGAGCGGTGGACTGTAGAGCTGTGATCCATCAGCTGTGATCCATAGGTCACTGGTTCAAATCCGGTCCAAAGGAGAATTTCTTTTGCACTTTTTAAAAGCCTGGAAGGGGTAAATAATGCGATTTTGCAGTCACTTGAATGCGCGCTCTGATGATCAGGCATGAGTTAACCATCACTTCGTTTTTGCCACAGAATGGAGGGATTTTAGAAAATTTTCAAAGTATTGTACTGTAAATTACGTGAACGTCCCAATATTTTCCCCCCATTTCCAATTAGATTGTCAGGCATCTAAGCTTTCCTGATCTGGAAACACAATACGCGCATAATCCAACGAGCACCAACATTTTTGAAAAAAAAAATTAACTACTGCAGTTATGTCAAGAAACGCCTCACAAGTTTCAATATTTTTTGGCGTTGGATTCAAACTCGAATATATGTTAAAATTGAAAAAAAGTTTACTGTACAATCAGACACACAAACCCAACCAAGAGCTGTCTGCAATGATGTGTCACCGCATCTGGTGAAGAATTGACGAAGATTAATTGAATCTGAGCCAGAGGATAATGAACTGCATATGTTGGCTAAGTTACACGCTCAGCTCTTTCACGAACGATGCCAGCTCTAATAATGAAAATGTTACTTCCGACGATTAGAAATCACCGGATTTTGAATAACAATTTAAATGAAAGCTTCTTCAAGCATACAGTATTCCAGGGCTTTCGGTCAACGAAACTGCGGAATATCCGTTGATTTACCAGAACAAAATTTGCATAGCCCAAAGAAAAAGAGTTCTGTACCTTGCAGTATCTTGAAAACTTTTCAACTCCGAAATCACGAACAGGATTCGAACTACCGTACATGTTTATTCCAAAGCAGCGCAAACTTGGACAAAAATAAACCACGCTGTTGGAAAAACAAGGTTCAGTTGAATAAAAAATACCAAACTGGATGAAGTTGATCCTGATTTCCATTACCCGCGGAGGGACAAGTGCTGGCGTGAATTACAGCCCAGTGGTAGCCCTGAAAATGAAGTACTGTACTGTACAGTACTTGCTTATCCCGCCAGTCCTTCTCCCCACTACCAGCACACGAGATTTCCCACAACTATTCCACACGCCTTTTCCTACTCGAGTACCGTAAAACCATAAGGACAACACGTCGTATTCCCGACGAAGCCAGAATGTTTTGAGTCAGCAGAAAAATATACTTCAGACAGCCTCGAACACAGGCAGACACTCGGAAGGTTTTCTTATTTCTCGTCAAATCGCTTGTCTCGTTCCTTCAATTTTGTTTCTAATCCGCACCATGTGCTCGGAGTTCGGCAATGTACGTGGGTCTACTGCAAAGAATATACGATGAACAGTTTCTCCCTTTCGAGTGAAATAAAAATTAAAAACTGGCGAATTAATTATTCTTACATGTTTGTGCTTGTTTTGTTCGTTACTTCGGCTCGGACAAAATGTTCTTCGAGTAATACAGTATTAGCTCATTTCCCAACCGCTCATGCAAGTTTCGGCATATTTTAGAATTTCATATCATTACTGCGAGGAAATAAGGTTGAAATGTGTTCCATGTACAGTAAAGTATTTGCAAGCAGTTCAAGATCAAAGAACTATTTGTTTTTAAAAAAAATGTAATATTCACAGTGACAGCTCTTCAATTCTGATAACCTTTTTACGATGAAAAAAAAACATCGATCTTCGTAATTCTTGCGTTCATGTTCATACAATTATAGAAGCGAAGATAGCCGTGAAATGACAATCCGACACACAAAAGACGTTATCCACGTCAATTATGCAATCCAAGAAATTCCTCAGGAATTATCAGAAGCTTTTTCAAGCCTCTGTAAATGTTTCCAAGCAATTTGCGTCCAAATCGGCAATGAAAGAACTACATTTCAAGATACTCGGATTAATTTCTGGAACATCCTTCATACTTCAAAAAGGGGTGAAGGTGATAAAATTGAAAAAATTTAAATACTGCGATCATCACATTATCATTCTATAAATTATACTCCCACTCAATTTCATCATTTTTTCCACGATGACATGACATGTCGCTGCGTCGAAATTTATTCCTGATTTCCTTCCCGTAGCAAGCGACGGCGTCACATAACTTTGAAATCCGCGCAAAATGTCATCAGTTTATTTTTCCACGAAGAACCTTCTGGATTTTTCGAATGCATAAGCGAGTCATTAAACAGCGAACGGGGATCCCGACTTCTTGGAATTCTCAGCAGGAACAAATTTACCGGAACCCCCTTCCGTCACCTTTCGAATCTGACTCACGAGACAACCTAGTCCCAGTTCTCGGCTGTTCTTAGCCATTATCTTAAATTAGCTGAGGAGGGGCGAAGAGAACAAAAAGAAAAAGATGTACAACGCGGGGTGAGTAATTTCCCACGGATTTGAGCCCCGGAGACAAGGCGTACGACGTCGTATACGAACCCGTCTGAATTGCGGAGACGAAAAACATACCAGACAACGAAGGGGGGGAAAAGCCGCAGACACGACCAACGCAGCGAATTGCTTACAGCATTCGCTCAAAACCCCAATTCCTTCAAATGTTCTCTTTCTCAACCCAGAGTAATTCCTTTTCCCAAGAAACATGAGTACAGTACAGTACAAAGTTGTCTGGGTGGAGGTTTCGGGATTAGCATCATTATCAAGAGAAGCATAGACGAAGACGTTGACATTTATCACTTCCCAGGAAAAACGATTCCTGAGTCAAGTTTAATACCCACTTGGGGCTGAGCGACTCCGCACTTCTTCAGAGACATACATACATTATTATTTTACAAACTGGTCTTGAAAACTATGTAATTTGCTGGTCCGCGGGCCCACAAATGTTGTGGAACACTGCACATCAAAGCGCACGGGAAGGATTCTACACGGGTTCGGCATAAATTAAAATGAGCCACTCGGTTCGATTTCTCAATCGGACTCGGCACATAAATGTCAATCGCACCGAACTCAAGAGCAGAAATTTCGTCATCCATGCCCTCGAAGCACAACAGATATTAACCAGAGCAGGTGAATGATTCTTTTTCCTTTCTTCGACGATCAGTATGTCTTCAACGAACCCTACGTTCTGGTGCAGATTGATATTATTGCCTGATCCTTTCGGCACGGCGAATGCAAAAGCGTTGATCTCGGGAGAAAAATATGTAATAAATAATTCTTGGGTCATTCTAAATTCAAGGAATACAATTATAGCTTAATTTAATACCCGATTTAATATTTGCTGGTCCATGGAAGTTCGACTCAGAGATTTGACTGTACCATGCCTTGATTTTCAATTTAAAAAAGAGCGATCGATCGTACGCATTGCCCTCTCAAAAAATTGTATTCTTCAATATGTTCGATGGTCATGAGACCCCCTCGGAGGTGATTATTGATCCTTAGTAGTATACTTCTAAGGTCATTCACAAGCACTGCCATGTTATCGGCAAGATTAAGGGGGATGGGATGGTGTGGGGAAGTCTTGAATGTGCCGAGTTTTATAAATTAGGTCCAATGTTCGAAGCACGCTCGCGCATGTCATTTCCTTGTGTCTTTTGTCCTACTATTCCCAAGGCCTCCAAATGGGATTGAATAAATTGCGAACGGCGCCGGATAATGCGATTTCTCGACGCCGACTCCGGCGTCGCCGCCGCCGCCAGTTCTGTCGAAGCGAGTGCACGGCATGACAAAGCAAAGCACAGCACGGCACGGCACGGCAAGCCACGAACGACATCGACAGCAACGACACGGGCGTCGCCCAAGGGGGGAGGGAAAGGAAAACGTCACAAGAGAAACCCACATAATGCCCACCACCAAAGTGTGTCCCCGCCATAGGCACCCCGAGATTCGTCAGTTCCGTCTGTCGTCCTTCCCTTCTTCTTCAGTATCCAGAGCATTAGCTTTTTGTAGTCCACTTCGCCGCATTATTTGCATTCTTCTACTCCCCCCCCCCCCTCCCTATTGTCGGCACTTTCTTCTTTATTGTATTCCCGTCCACCCAGCATCTGTTCTTTACTTCTTTTCTTCGTCTTGACCCAACAAACGTGGTCGGATTCCCGCCAGGTACGGGTGAAACCGAGCAACGGATCCCATCTCTCAGTCAGTCGACGACGCAGGGGAAAAATATATTCGAGCGCAAACTGAATATTCAAAGAGGGCTCGAATTAAACCAGAAACGGAGAACAAGAGAGAGAGAGTCCGCTTCGACAACTTGGCCAGAAACGAAGCGAATTCATCGTTTTCATAACGCGGGGAACAAGTCACGCGGAAAAGATTTTTGGATTGAATCCGCGCTTCACCTGACGGATTGAAACGGTGGCAGAAGAAAATAGCCCCAGGGGAAGAAAAGCACTTCGGAAGAAAAGCGCTCGAAGAAGAATTTGTTCACTCGATTAAATTAGCGTCTCCTTCGAAACTTCTCTTCCCTCCCCTTCACGTGGGAAATGAAATTTTTTGAATTTGATTGCCACAAATCCTGAAAAATTTAGGAATTCTCTGCACGTGAAAGATATAGCTCTCAGCAGGTCGAATCCATTTCTTCTAAAATGCTACCAATGCGTTTTTTTTTTTTTTTTTTTTTCGCTTCGAGTATTAGTAGCTCAATTACTGGGTGCATTTATGACTTGAGTGAATTGATTAATAATGGTTCATTGTAAACACATAAACAATTAAGCCTACCGTATTTAGTTCTAGTGAATCAAGATCAGAATTATGCAATACAGTACTGTACATTTAAAAAGTTCGATAGGAGAAAATTATAGCTTACAGAACAATCCGTCCCCGACCGGTCATTATGCCATTTTCCCTTGACGGCTAACAACATTTTTCAAATAATATTATTTCACTAAGAATATTGTTGTATGTAAGAACGTTTAGGAATAACAGTTGTCGGGGTTCTTCCAGTAACTCCATTCAATCTTGTTGAAACTCTACATGTTCCAGTTCATTCGTACCCCGGGAAGAAAAAAGACGAACGTAATGTACTGTATGTTCTATCAGTCTAGTGACTAAGTCAGTTTCTGGTACTGTACTTTCATGGAAAGCATGCATAACATCTAAAAGACTGAGTGAATCAAAGCTTCAATAAATCCGTGACATGCATAAATTTATTTTTGGAGCAGACCCCAAAGGTGGTGGGAGAATCGAATCATGAAATATAATGTGCAAGAGTTCTCTCTCTCTTGAATTTTACAATGGAAAAATATTTTTTAAAAAACGGGAGCTCATGGTTGTTTTTCAGTGCCGAACAGAAATCAATACTTTGAATAAGCATTGATGCAATTCGAAGTACACTTTCCATCGGAGATAACGTCTCTAGGGATAGAGGGAATTCAAGAAGCCCAATAAAATTCAAATCATGTAGTTTTCGACGGGGGGAAAAAAATGACACGGAAAAAAGAGCCACAGATTTACATTTTACTCGGTTCGTGTTGTTTACGAAATCGGGTCACGGACTCACACATGTTAATTTCCCGCCCGTTTCTCGTCTCTTCACAACTCGATTCCGAATCGAATTCCCTTGTCAATCAAAAATCCAGCTCCATCTTCTCGAAAGAATTTTCAAATGAATCCGCACGACTTCGAATAATCATTTCTTGCCATCCAACAATCATCCCGAGATGAGTGGAAAAAAACATGATAAAATGTTCACGGTTGTCCGTATTAACGCTTTAAAAAAATGAGGAGCTACGAAAATAGAACTTGAATTCCAGAAAAGAAAACTACTGTATACGACTCTCTTTTTTTTTTTTTTTTCTTTCTCCTCCACGTCGGAGCTACGCAGTTTATTTTCCCGCCTGGCGCTTCGCATATCTCGACTTTGGAAATGTGGCCAAGTTATAATTAACACTCAGCGCACATCTCGGCCGCGAGTGCGTAATAAATTATGCCAAGTACTGCATAAAACCCGGCTTCGGACGTACGGGGAGCTTGTAAGTGGCACTGGCTGCTTGATTGAGTTCAAGTTGGGCGGATTTTCGAATCGAGCGCTACAGGAATAACAATAATGGCAAAAAAAAAGGCATGAGCATTCATGCACAATCTCCAAGGTTTTTTTTTTTTCGGTACACATACCAATAATCAATGCATTATTGAGTTGAAAATTACATGAAGAGAAGGTTGATGCTTGACATGGATTTGGGGACAGGCCGGGTTTTTTTTACACTCGAAAATGGGCGAGCTTTACAAGGAAATGTTAGCGAATTTTCCAAAGCTTTTCTGTTATGAAGGGCATCAACGCCGCATCTTTGCCGGTAAAAACTCTAAGAAAAACGATCATTTGACAAAAACCTTCGGAAACGATCTAGGTTAAATTTACCTGAATTTAGCTTTGTGGCGAACTTTTAGGGGCTTCATCCGCTTACCGTAGTCATATCAACTACTTGGGTTGGGTTAGGTCAAATTTTAAGCAAACTCGTCTAAATTAACCTCATATTGTGCCTCATTTTTACCTAGAATCCCAAGTAATGTAATTAAATGACAAAAAAACGTTGGCAACGATGGACTCGTTTACTCTGAAGTACATTAAATAGACTCAAATTGAGCTTCGTAGCGAACTTCTAGCGGTGTCATCTGCTTTCTGTGCGTCATACCGAGCACTTGGGTTAGGTTAAGCCGGATTTTAGGCAATGTTTGTCTGAAATAACCTCGTTTGACACTGCAGAAGTTTTTTCTCCCAGCGCTCAAGAGAAATAAATTTCTGCCAAGGAATACGAAATTTACACTTCGAATAAAAACACGTATGCATGACAAACGCTCTGGTAAGATTATGTTTAGTCGAGTTACACCAGGCTGTGACCTGAGGCGGAGTTTTCTCAATCCAATCCAGCTGATTTCAATTTCCTCTTTTCTTCGCCCGAGAAAATGATTGGACATTTGTAATCAAGCAAATGAAAACGTCTAGTAATCGTAGAAAGGATCAATACGCTAATTGCTGGGAGAGCAATTAGTACTGCCAATCAAAAGCCTGACTTGTATTACTAGATTCAATTCGGCTCCACCGGGAACGAACTCATCGGCAGACCGACAGGTTCAGAAGCTCATTTCACAAACGTCACGCGAGAAAAACTCGAGCAATGACGAACGCCGTTCCGATGTAAAAATAATGGATTACGTTTGCAGTACTCTCCAGTAGGAATTTCTTTAAAATTCGGAAGATGCAGTACTGTATTTCCTAGGGAAAAAAATGATGCGAAACCGTATTAATTCCGTGAACCGCTAGAATTATGAAGGGATATATTCCTTCCGCGCCATTTCCAGAAAATCAGGCGAACAGAATAATTTGAATAAACCTTGGAAGAGTTTGTGATGCAAATGCCTTCAATCCACGTTTTTCATCGGTTTCCCGTGAAAAATGCAGATTTATTCGTTATATTTTCACTGCGTTTCTTGGGAAAAATCAAGCGCAAGAAATTGCTACACGCTGCCCATTTTCAGGTTTCATCTTTTCAAGGTTCCTCAAGATTGGCAGTCGTGTGATTAGACTGCAGCATAGCAGTCAATTTCTCAGACAAGATTTGAAGAGAATCGACAACTTAGCACAAGAACACTCCCGTTGTTTTTCGTAATTCATCTTCGCAAGAATTCAAATACGAAGAAAACTTTTTGGAACTTCGCGTTTGACAATCGTTTATTTATGCACAACCTTTTGTAAGTAACATAATACAGGGGAATATAGAACATTGTAGAATTACGCGAAGCTTCTTCAACAAAAAAATACATCGATTTCCAATCATGAAGTAACGGTAACAGAAAGATTTACTGTATCCCGGTTCGATTACAACCCGCGTCCCCTTTTAGTTGCCCATCTCGGCATTCCGTTTCGGCGCAGCCTCAATTCCACACAGGGTCACGCTGAAAGAAATCAACAGTTTCTTCGAATGAAAAAAAAAAATTTAGAAACTGAGGAATTATACAGTATAACAGTTTCGAACATTTACATTATAATTATCTCAATACATTGTATAAACCTAGGATATTCCTTTCACGGACAGTACGTAAGCTCGGCCCTCGAAAATTTGCCTCAATCTAACAATTGAATGACATCAGATATTTTGATTCTGGAAGGGATTGCATCAACTGTGCTATAGATTATTCTTTCTTTAAAAAAAAACACGCTACATGTTGAAAATCGGCATCCTTCCCGCATGTGTCGCCACATTAAAATAAAAATCCACAGAATCCCACGGACTATGATGTTGATGAATCTATTCATTGCATGTTGATAAACCTTCTGGTTTCAATTTATAATGCTTTGCGAAAAGAAAAAAAAATCTAGCAATCACCCCGGTTAATTCAGATTTCATCGCGTAATAAAGGCCTTTTTTGTTGCACGCAGAAGTAAAAAGCTACCCCGAATAATGAAAACGACACCGATTGAATTCTTCGCACAACGGACTTAAGTTAACTCAATTTCATTTCGGATAGTGAACCCCAGTTATTTTTTTATATGCATGATTGAAAAGTGATGGTTTCTTTTAGATAACCGTGTTACTCGGGGAAAACATGTGTCCAAATGATTTTTCATGATGCAGAGTATTTCGAGATTGTTGACATCTCAACTCATTTCACCATAATTTTTTAAAAGTATGACTTCATAGTTTATTCCACGAGATCTGGAACAGATCGGATAGTTTGCCTATTCTAACAATGTTCAATTGAGGAACTTCGTGCGGCTTTAAAAACGACCAGCAGTTACTGCACCGAATACATAATTTTCGGACAATGGACTTCACCGACTCGCCGCCATATTATGACCGAGAATACCCCACTTTTTTTTTTCGTGAAGAGTAACACAAACAGGCCGACTTCGAGGGGTAATACGTGCTCTGGAGTCACTCTAACCTTGACAAGACGTCACCCGAAAAACACCTGAAACCCCGGGGTGGACCAGGCGGGTCAGTTCAACTTGCTCAAAAGTCAAACGCTTCCGACAAAGAAAAATATGAATCAAAATTTTGGAAAAAATATTCCCACGACCCGCGCGGGCACTTTTTTTTTTTGCCTTCGCGCAGTTTCGCGACAAAGTTCCCCCGCAGGTGACCAACGAAGCGCGCAAGTGTGAGGAGACAAATGAGATGCCTTTTCGGTGCTGCCTTCACTGCATACCTTTCAACTGACCGACACAAGTCCAGCAATGTAACCGAGTCAGAAGGAGGTAAACAAGGGGGTTTTCATTTTTGCTTGGGTGGGGATATTGCGTTTCCGATGAGTGAGAAAGGCGGAGGGGGCGGATTTCTGCGACGTTATTTGCGTCGACCGACGACTTACGAGATTTATGGCTGGTTCGTAACCTCGTTAACACTGTATTTCACACGTGGGAACCGTTTCAATTATAACCCGGATTCTTGCTGGTACAGGAGAAACTTGAGCTGAAAGTCATGCGAATATGGACTTGGGTAAGAGTTACAGTATTTGCTCGCGTACACAATGCCAACCATTTTACCGTGTACGACCCGAACTTATTTCATGTGCTTTTAAATTGAAAATTTCGCAAGCGACTATAAAAACTCACTTAATCCAGGAATCAGGGGAATTCAGCGTTGGTTCAACTCATGCTCGCAACGAGGACTTTAATCTTGAACACTTGCAAACCGCATAAAAAGAAAATGCACATCTGCCTTGAAACTGGAAAATTGCAGCAAGGATTGTTCGATTGAATTTCGAGCGAGTTCGTTAATTTAAAAGGCGACGTTCGTCAAGAGGCAATTCTGCAATCGAATCCAAACATATATAAAATCTGAGAAAATATTTTACATTACTGATGATTGCTTTTTGATATTTTCTCATTTTTCTGCAACATATATGCAACATTTAATACAACTTTCCGACTTGCCTGAGCAATGGGACAAAAGTTTCCACGCCATTTTTTTCAATTCAAAAAATGCAAATGCCTTTCCGTGATTTTCATAGGGCGTGTCGCTCAGGGACTACTGATCACACCGTTGATAATATCGTCTAAAACGCGAAATTCCATCATTAGGGACGTATAAAGGGACAATTTCCTTCTTTGCGGAGATCATCGTACATTCATCAGATACTAGGAATAGTTCATGATTATAGAATCAGCGAAAGATAAAGGGTATTGAGCGCACTAGATTTTGGCGAGACAAGGAATTCTAACGCCGAGATGCAATCATGCCACACGCAGCGATAAGTTCCGACACCATTTCCGTGCCAAAGCGTTGCGACGCACAAAGAAGCAGTGTGATCAACACGAAGAAACGAAGAACAACAAGAACACTAGTAAAAAATCAAGAACAAAGAACAAAGAAACGCAGGGGGAAGCAGACGGACAAAAACCAAGGGTCAACACATTCGCAGGCGTCGAGTTACCTCGACTTTTGCGCGCACTAATCAACTGCATCTGCGTTTTTCGCGCCGTGACGATCCTTCGGGGAAACTTCTTGGAAATCAGACGGTATGACTGTGAAAGAAAACGCCTCAGGGATACTTTTTTTTTTCCTTGGAACAATCGAAAAAAAAGCTCTAATGAGGAACATTAGAACTGAAAAATGTGCATTCAAGTTTCACAATTCCTTCATCATTTTCCCAGATAAATACAGCGAATTTGAAGACCTAAACAATGAGCAGAAAAATGCGTTCAAATTGTTAACAACCCTTCACACGATTCGATTGGATTAAAAAGTTGAGAAAAAGGTGCTCCTCGAAATCCTATTAATTCCAGTAGAAAATTGAGAACTTAAAATATATTTCGTTGAATTTTGGAATGCGCAGAAGTTCGAGAAGCTCTGCAGCCGTCAGTAATGCAGCAAAACTTGAGAGAAACAGCATCAACAGAAAATAAGCTTCAAAATCAGTCGTCAAACTCCGATTAGTGCGGATCGGAGAAAGACAAACGTTCCACAAAACATTCAACTTCAATTCCAGATCCCAAACAATATTTCATCTCGAGGGTATCACTCAGTTTCTCTCGGAATTGACACGTTAGTCCCAAAAAATTACGTCACGTAAACATTTAAATTTTCAGAAGAGAATCCGGGAGCCGAATAACCAACAGGTTTTATTCCCGATGCAAAAGAAATCGAACTTCCTCCGAGTTATTCGAGCCACCGCATGGATGTCCTCTTTTAAAGGCTTGACCTGGAATCCGAACGCAGAAGAATTCATTTAATACGCCAAACGGTATTCAAAAACAAAAAAAGAGGGATGATAAAGCCGCAAAACTTGCACCCCTAGGGTCGTTTTGCATCACTGACGAACCAGCAGGATCGCATTTCACTTGCACAACCGGCAATTAGTATTTCCAGTGCCGCCAATTTGCACCCAGTCAAAAATACCACCGGACTCGGCTGAAGCATCTCGTTACTACAATTTTGGATATCTCTCTTTCCAAAAATATTCCGCTCGAATATCGCACCCTTCGTTAAGGAAAACAATTCTGAGCATTACAGTTTTTATTTTCTTGCGACGAAAGCACTTCTGACAGCTGCGCATCCGAAAATCCAGGACTTCATGAGATTATTCGCAATAACAAAAAACCCCTTTTCACCAAGAAAAAATGTTCTTTTGACGTCTGTATCTTATGAAGTCCGAAGTACATTACGGCGATGAAAGCAAAAAATATTTACACACGCGTTGATAAATGATTGATTGTTTTCCAGAATCCTTTTCTGTCGGTCGAGCCAGAGAGAAAATAGCTCCGAGTACCTCTGAATATTTATTGTACAGTACATGAAAGTGTGACAAGAATGATGTCCTGCAAACAGAGGTTCGTGAGTATGGTAACATTCTTCTCAATTACGACTAGTGGAGTAAAAATAAATTCCCCATCCTCAACTTCCAAGAGTATATTTTTGTCTCTATTCCTATTCTCCGACGAAAGAAAAATGAGCTCGCAGTAATAAAAGTGTGCCATTTCAAAAAGATTCACTTCTTGCCGAAATGGCCCATTAGGAAAGGCAAGGGGAAATACCCTTCGTAAGTGAAAATCATAATAAAATTGATCTAACGACCGCCTTTTCCAACCTCGTCTTGAACGGATAAGTGCCTCAAAAAAACCCTGGTGGATCTAGTCGTTTTCTTGTCCATGTCCAAAAAAAGCCCGACGGTTTGTTCAAAAGTTATGTCAATCTTTAGTTTGAATTATAAGACTCCAGATTACTTGGAGGAGGATGAATTTTTTTCAAAGCATGGTTCGATCATTACATGACCACAGCTCAAAATTTAGATAAGTTATTTAAAAAATAAGAAGGCGAATATTCGAATGTACGCTCCAACAAACTTGGTAAAAGACTTCCGGGAAATACTAGCACGTTTCATGACTTTGCAGACAGCAAATTTTTCAACAAATATCTTAATTGAATGATCACTTCAATAACAGCGCACCAGGTAATACGTTCGGTACATGCTCCAATGAAATAAGCTTTCTTTAAACATGTGACAGTCATTTTCATGAGATTCTCGCTCCAAATTCACGCAAAATTTTCAGCTAGCAAGCGATAAGTAGCGCAAACCAGACCAAAATACTCAAAAAATAGGCGTAGGCTTGTTCAAGTTTCGTTGCTCATGAGTCTCATGACACAGTGGTTCCAAGGAGTAAGGCTCAAAAACTCGGGTTTCCAAATTCCAAAATGTTACTATATTTTTTGCAAGTAAATTATTGTTTGTACTCGCAAGAATGTCGAAACGAATATCCCGAGAATTTTCTCCGATCCCTGTATTCCACACACGAGTCGCATCTTCACTCGTTATGTTGATCAATCCAGTCTTGGGGTCTCATTTTTCAACGACCCCTGCTTCACAAGAACACACAACAGCACCCAGGGGTGCGAGAGAAACGTTCTTCTCTCTGTCGTGTAAATTCCACATCCTGCAAGGGGGGGGGGGGGTTGACGCATTTTTTCCCACGCAAGTTTCGTCACCCGATTATTCTTCTGTCCTGCTCCTACTTCTACTTGTTTGCGCTGTCGACACAAGGTAGACACAAACACACACACATCCGGAAAGCATTTCCGCGGAAGTGGGTGACTCGGGAAACAACGACTATTCGGGGGGTTACAGGGGATGCTAATTTGTTTTGACGCGAGATTCCGTTTCCCTGGAGACTGGAGTCGCCAATAAGTGGCTTAGAGTGGAAACGTGAAATACTGTACGTGGAACAAACGAAAATGAACTGGAAGGATTTACAACTCGAAGCCCCAATGCCACAACGCGATTCAGAAGTCAGAATCGGAACCAAAACCAATATTCAAATAAGCTGAAGTTATACGGCAACTACGAAGATGATACAGAGTTACGGAAAAATCTCGTTGCAACGAACTCATAGTTGGGTTACCAGCGAAAATTCGTGATGAGATTCGTAGTTCTTGGAGCATTTAAAACTGGAATTTTGTGAGAAACAGGTATTACTGTAATCGCTTCACAGAGCTACAACAAAAAACAACGGATAGCTGAAGTATTATTCATGATTTCCATCTTTCCATGAACAAATGGAGAAAAATATGAACTATAAAATTAAAATAATAGAATTGCATGCCTTCCCTTCCCTGAATTTTCTTGACATGCATTGATTTTTCTGTCAAATCCTGTATCCCGAAACCAAAAAAAAATACATGCGTAAGAAGAGCATTTGTGTAAGAACACATAATCAAGACAAAAATTTGTTATACAGTACTGCACTGATACAGTATTATAAATGAAATTCACTTTGTCGGAACGAAATTTTCGGAACAGTGTTGCTGTTGAAAAACTGGGATGACCAAATAAATTCGTTTTACAGTAACAATATTGGTTGTAACGGAATTTCACTAAATTAGGACTAAAACGCGATTTCCGGGTTCTTCTCAGTCTAACGGCAACAAAAAAATGCAACACAGACTTCGAGAATCTCTCCGGACGTGATATCATAATTTCCAATCGATTTAATCATGAACCACGGGAAAGCGGAAGTTCATTCAATGGTACATTGCGCACCAGTCAATACAAACAGCCAAAACAAGCTCACGAGTTTCCTCAATAAAAAAATAACCGTAACTTATCACGAGAAAACCTTGCTTATAAATCTCAAGACACAGATAAAAAGGAACTAGTTCATCTGCGGATAAAAAGGTTTTGCCGATAAAATCGCATCACCATTTTTTACTCATAAATTTAAGTTACACCACCGGAAACTTTCTTCATGAAAAGCGGAATAAAATTTGCTTTAAAAATCCTTCCTGTTTCGTGTGGGCGGAGATAAATGGAAACCTCACAAAGCTTTGCATCCACTTTACAGTGCATGAGTGATCCACATCTGCCCTGATCCGATCTCTCCGAAATCCCAGGCATTCCGAACAATTTTTCTCTCTTCTTTTTTTCTCATCCAATGAAGTTTTTTAGAAAATGAAGACACCCACTCCATAAAAACCTCGTTATCAAAAGATACCGCTCCGATCCCAGCCCTCAACAGCCAGCCGTCGCTTCTTTTCTTTGCGCCCACGCAAAAAAACGATGCTGTGTGGCATATTTATTTTGCTGTTGTTGTCGATCTTCAAAAAACATTCACCTCTTAAAAAACGAAAGCCTCCCCACGAGGAAGATGGAATGAGCTTCTCTCTTCGTACAGTACAGTATAACGTTCATCAGCAATAGAGAGAACGCGGCACTCCTCCTATACAACACCAAGAAGAAAAAAAGGGTACACAGCTGTTCCCGGGCATCGATGGCTTGAAAGGGACTTTTTAGACACACGGCAAAAAAAGGCAGAGAAAAGCGTAGGCATAAATTGTTGTTAAGCGATTTGAAGTAGGGTAAACATGTTCGCAATCTGCGCATGCGTCGCATACCACCAGAAAACCCGCATACATGGAGAGGGGAATAAAACCGAGTAAGAGATGGGGGTTCGTCGACATGAAAAAAAAAAGAATTCAAAATGTTCAAATTGCGTTCTTTTTCCAAATACAACGCTATGCACCGGAACATAACAGGGGTCAGATTGTACTGAGTTAAATCTCGTTACAACGAAGTCATAGTTATCTGAGAAAATTCGTCAAGAGATTCGTAGTTCATGGAGCATTTAAAACTGGAATGTTGTTGGGAACAGTTGAAAATTGCTTCGAAGAGCTACAACAAGAAACAAGGGATAACTGACGGTGATCAAGTCTTTACAATACAGTACAGTATTTTCAAAACTTTTTCATCTTACTCCGCAGTTTTAACCACTCATTCACTGCATCCCATGGCCGCGGTTGCAACCCGATCATTCGGAACGCCCATTAAAATGGGGAACTGTTTAGCAGGGTACATTTTCTTCCCAAATCGAGGGTTCAAGGGGAACTCCTGTGTGGTCTTGATTCGGAACCCCCTTTTTTCTTTCCCTGCTGCCCAACGATCGGGTTACGTGGTTATGGGCCGTTGGGGAGAGAGCAGATTTGCTTCACTAGGTTCGGATTTGGAAAATTCCTTCGCGGTGGTCTAACTTTGGAAAACTCCGGGGGAAGTGAAGTTCATGTTGTTGAACCGTTGGTATGGTTTACACAAC
>CAJPEX010003713.1:0-26766 GCA_905338405.1 Notodromas monacha
GCTGCAGGGAGGAAACCTTGTACGCTTCCTTGAAGCAAGTGCAAATTAAAAAGGGAGATCCTGGAAACATATCCAAGCGTTTCCTGGATAACAACATAATGCTTGATAATGACGTAATATGAGCTCAAAAGGAAGATAGGACCGTGAAAATCTTATCATATCAGTCCTTTCATGCGAGTATTACAATTTTAGAAAGATAAGAGGAAAGAACATTGAAAAAATCTGTAAGACCGTGCAAATCTCCATCATATTGGTCCTTTTATGCAAGTGATACAATTTTAGAAAGATAAAAGAGAAAAAAATCATTGAAAAATCAGTCCAAAGAACACTAGAATCCCCAGGAACAAGAAATGCAGTACTTCAAACTCTGTTTTCAGACGAGATCATTTGTTTTTAAATATTTGAACGCAAAGTTTTTCGTTAAAGTTTAAATATTCAGCCAAAAGGTTGCTTGCAATTCTTCTTCCACCGAAATACAACACAGGAAAGCAGCTCAAAAAATGATGGCAACATTCTACAATGACGTCATAAAAGTTTCCCACCCATTATCAAGACCTTAGATACTTTTTGTTTTATTTTTAACTATTAACAGCAACAAAAAATGCCGCAGCAAGAATGAAAAGTCAGCCGAGTAACAAGTTTCTTAGGAAAATTTAGCACTCATAAAACACGGGTAAAGGTTTTGCTTCTTTTCTTTTCACAACTACCCCAACACAATGCCTTCGTTTCCTCCACTTCATTCGTAATGACCAACCGACAAATGAGATTTTCTTTTACGATTGTGCCTGAATAGAATGCCCTGGAAATCCACCAATTATACCCTCATAAAACGTGCCTCCACCACGAAGTCATGGCATCCTTCGGCAATTTTCTTCCGCAATTCCAGGAAAATCAATAAAAATCCTTTTCCCGAGGAAGTTCGAATCCACGCATGAATTCGTCAGCTTCCGCAATTAAATTTCTAGCAGTATGGCGTTTTGCCGAAGAAATAAGTGTAGTAAATTTACAGCAATTAAAATCCTTAGCTGAACAAGGTGCTAATAAATGTACCGTAAAACATAATTTTAATCGCTACCAAACTCCATTTATAGTAGGCTCGTGAGTTCTTCTGAATCGTGTATTACATTAAGACCTCCAAAATTAATTGGCAAAGAAAATAGCTGGGACAAAATACCCCTGTTCCGAAAAAAAAGAGCCAGTTTCTTGGACACTCGCACGAGAATCAGGATTCTGAGTCACTTGCTCTTGAAAAAAAAAGTCGTAAATACGTTTTTACTTGAATTTTAGAATTCTTTCCCGTTGGAGATCGCATTGGCCTGAAGCTCTTTACCGAATTTATCCAAGACGACATCACAAGAGTCACGCCGTCAAATGAAAACTAACGCACCCCAATTTGTGAGGGAATTTTCATTCAACAACAAAAAATTCCCCTCCTGATATTGAACAAGTGCGATAAATTTCGACGATGATCCCCTCGGGGCAATTCCGTATCGAAACAGCTGTTCGTGCCACCACGAAAGACCGACCGAAATCGATCGAACTTCTCCCAAGTACAGTACAGTACCAGGGGGATGAATAACTTTCAACAGGGCTCACCACAGGCCAAAAACAAGCAGCTTGTCAACAACCATCGAATAAAAAAATAAATTTCGGCAACCATATACACACGGCAATCGCGACTTGAATTCAAGTCCTTCCGGGCATCACCCGAGGGCATTCGGCAGGGAAGCAAGACAAGACCCCGGCCTCGGGAAAATCGTGCCTGGCCCCGTATATGCAGGTGAACCCGTGGATTATATAGGCCCCCAAGGAAGGAACGCAATGACCCTCGCCGACAAAGTGCCGGGGTCCATTGTTGCGATGTGCTGTAAAACGATTTCCTCTCAAGCCAGCTCATCCACAGCACGCACTTCTTACGTAATATCGTCGTGTTTAGGAAATGGGAGTGTGGTGGAAAAAACGTACAGTATTGCCGAGGGAACAAAAACGACCAACTAAGAAGATTCATGCGCATTTCGTCGATGCCAAGTCAAATGGGCAAGAGGGGCTGGTTTATGCCGCTTTTTTTGTGTTAAATTTGTATTGCTTTTCGTTTGTTTGTTTCTTCGTGGTTTATGTGGGGGAAAAATAACAGTAGTCGTGCCTTGAAGAACAACGTTGGAAAGCGCTTAGGCAGAGAATTTCAGACCATATATAGATTCGATGCAGAATCATGAATCTCTGAAAATCAAACCTTCCAACCGAAAAATGCTCAACCAGGGAATCTAATGGTGAGTAATATTCTAACTAGCATGAAGTTATTACATAAGGCTTGATAATGATGTAACATGAGCTTAAAAGGAAGATAGGACTTTGAAAATCTCATCATATCAGTCCTTTCATGCAAGTGTTACAATTTTAGAAAGATAAGAGGAAAAAAACATTGAAAAATCTGTAAGACTGTGCAAATCTCCATCATATTGGTCCGTTTATGCAAGTGATACAATTTAAGAAAGATAAAAGCGAAAAAAAAGCATTGAAAAATCTGTCCAAAGAACACTAGAATCCCCAGGAACAAGAAATGCAGTACTTCAAAATCTGTTTTCAGACGAGATCACTTGTTTTTAAATATTTGAACACACAGTTTTTCGTTAAAGTTTAAATATTCAGCCAAAAGGTTGTTTGAAATTCTTCTTTCACCGATGCCCCTCTTTTATGCCGCTTCTTTTGTTGAATTTGTATTGCTTTTCGTTCGTTGTTTCTTCGTGGTTTATGTGGGGGAAAAAATAACAGTAGTCGTCCCTTGAAGAGCAACGTTGGAAAGCGCTTAGGCAGAGAATTTCAGACCATATGTAGATTCGGAGAGGCATTCGTTTCAACTGCTGCTCGAACCTGCTGATTTGTGCAGGAAAATTCAGGGGTTGCGGACACCACAGGTACTTGATTTATGTGACATTAAAGTGTGGCTTCCAGGCAGATAAAGTAATCAACGACCCTTCTATGCGTGAACATGACATTTCCAGCTTCATAATAACAGGTTACATTAAGTTATCACAAGCTGGGCGGTACTTTTGAAACAATTATTCCCAAAAAAAAATATACATGTACTGTATACCAAACCTTCTAAATCGAATACTGCACTTCCCTATGTCGAATTTTTTCAAGTCCCTGTGGGAACAATTGATTAAAAACCGCTTTAACTCACAGGCTTTTCATCCAAACCCTTCGTAACTCGAATTTTCTGGATCCTTTTGACTATTATTTCATCGACACAAGAAAGAGAAACACAATAAAAATGTAACTCGACGTGCTTTGAAATGAAGTTAAAGACTACAGTATTTGAGCAAATGAATGAATGAATGAATGAACAGAAAACTTTATTTGCCGCTTTTCAGCGTTCACAAGGAATAACCAGAACTCCCGCATGCAAACAAATGAACCCTTGCCTCCAACTTCAGCTAATTAAAGAAACAATCTAAAGCCCAGAAAATTACCAGTTACAATTTCCTGGAATTCCTCTTTCTCTCCCCCAACGAAAAGGCTTGCTTCCGCAACAGGAAACCTTCATACGTCAATTTTTTTTTCTGGTCCCTTCAAGTTTGACTTGAAGAGGTTTGAAGAATATGGAGCAATGAGATTCTTTCTAATACAACGTTCACTTGAAGACATTCGTTCCTTCTCCATCCGTCAGCATAATTCAGAAAATGTTTTTTCTTTAAGTCCCCCGGTGGCTAGAATATATGTGCCATTTAAAAGAAAGAAAAAAAACAACGAAAATGCGCTCGGATTTCATGAAATGTATAAAATGTTACCTAGATTCGAAATTTCTCGGCTTTCGTTGCTCACCCGGGCAAAAAAAATAAAATAAATTGGAACTGCTTTCCTCGCCCACCCCTGAAAAATAATGCCTGGACGGAGGCGCAGTCCCACTCGGGACACGGATGAAATGCACAAGGCCCAACAAAGACGACCCAAATAAAAGCGAGGTGCTGGGCGGAATGCCGACTAGCTCGTTATGCATGCCCTCAGGGGAATCGTTCACGCACAGTAGGAGACACGCACGTTGCCAGCAAACTATGCTAACGACGGGTCATCACAAAATACTGGGCTTGTACCAAAATCACGCGCGAATACAGGCCGCACTCTGAATTCGAACAATGATAAAAGAATTATTCTTTGGAGACTTTAAATTTGTTCAGCTCAGGCGCAGGAAATATTTTCAATAACAGTCATATGATTACAAGAAGAGCAAGGCTTGATGAATACCGTAAGCTAGAACAAACAATGTCTTTCTTTCCTTATGGAATTCAAGTCAGCACAAATATGAGACATTTTCAAAAAATATAGACTACGTTATTCCACGAGCAAATATATTACCTATGGACAGCTATAGAGGAATATTACGGCATACTAGGAATAAGTATGGTTTATGCCAGACTTTTGTGACAGAAGTACACAAAACCACCTTTATTATTTTTTAACATACTTTCAAAAATCAGAAGAAACGTGGGAGGAAAAGCTCCCATATAAAATAGCTAAAGAAAACCCACCAGAAGCCGCGTGAAAATTATAATTTTGCAATTATCACCCCATGGGTCAGCTCGTAATCAAGTAAATTATTTTATTTACAAATTCCAAACACGCCAGAAGAGTCCTTCCAACGGCAAAGGAATCTCAGATTTTCACGAAGCACAATAACGCGTCTCGAGTTCTCGCCCAAGAAAAAATAAACAAGGGCCCAAGAAAACCATACGACGAACGGGAATCTATGGTATGATAGGAGTTCACTAATGTACTACGAAAAAGCGAGGATCTTTCAGAATGAACATCTCCCAGAAAGCGTCCTAGACAAAAGCAACGAAGAATTGTTTCCTTCTCTGGAGTCTAGGCTTACCTCGAGGATGACTTCTTGAACACGGTCCATCCGCTGCTTCCTTGTGAAGTGTTTGTCCATCTTGAGCAGCGCCTGAGGAAAATCCACAAGAACATAATTAATTAACATAATGGAACCTAGACATGTTCATTCTACTTCATTCTTCAATCTCCTGCAGCCACAAGCCTAATGTAACTTGGTATACAGTTAGGAATCAAGGAAAATACGGGCGGAAAAGCTCCCGGAACATTTGAATAACGAATGAAAGAACGAAAAAATAAAGCCGCAAATGAAAATTCCCATTTTAAAATCATCGTTACCAGTGGAGTAATTTTCTGGAAACTTCCAAGGGGAGCACATAAAAACAGTTGGAGAGGATTCAGCACGAGCTTGGCATTCTGTAGCTCGAGAAAAACAAATAACGTACAAAAACCTTTTTCTGAAGCCATTCAAGAAATTCCGCATGAAAAGCCAGTAATTCTCATAGACTTATTGAAAGATACACACTTACCTCCCTTTGCTAAATCTTAAAAAAATTTAAATAAAAATCTTTTAAGAAAATTACCGAATTATCCTGCACTTGCTTTCTTGTTTTGGTCCCAAAAAACGGTTTCTACCCTCTACGAATGCTTCCGACCGCAACACATTTAGACTTCAATAATCCAGGCAAATAATTTCACATTGGCTCAGATAATCAAAGTTCAAAATCATGCAAAAAACATAATTACGTGAATATCTCAAGGACGAAAAAAAATCAACACTGCATGCCAGACTGACGTGTGAGTTGAAAATATTCTTCAGGCTTTTGACGAAATTTTTACATCAGGGGTTCGTGATTTGTAGCTGGTCGTTTCTCAAAAAGATGGAATATTTTTCAATTTCTAAAAAAAAGCTAGTTCGTTATCTGCTGTTTCTCTCGCTGATCCGATTCTCACAAAAATTTACTGATGAAATTCAAATCGACCCAAGGGTTTATGATGAAGTGGCTTTATTTAAAATAATGCTGGTAGGTTTTTTTTTTCCTTGCGTATGACGGTGTAATAATTGAAGACCGGGTATGACTGGGATTCTCAAGTTCACGATATCGACATTCTCAAAAGATCCAGAACCCAATTCCAGTCCAATTCACGACGCGATTTCACGCGGCGGTTCAACCCCGTAAATAAAAGACCACTTCCAAGATATTTTAGTTGCTCATTTTTCGGTTGAGAATTGCATCTTTCATAGCGTTGAAATGTAACTTTCGAAAAGAAACGGTCAGTTATAATCGGCGAAGCGTGGAAACATTTCTCTTCAGGCATAGCATTTAATGGTAGCTCTAGGGAAATCCACGAGACCATCTCGGGCACGGAAATCACCGGGTACGAAGGTCTTCATTACCACATGGCCCGAAAATTGCGGCAGATCGCCACCAAAAATGGCTATGATCCGGACACCAATTGTCTCATAAATCATACAAATTGCACAGTAAGCGAGCGCACCAAGGTGCAATGCATTCTTTAATTTTGAGGTAAGGAAGCAGAAAAAGGATATGTATGCGCTTTGGATCTAAGCTCAGTCTTGTCAAACGAAACTCCGGTACGCCTCAAATTAGGGCAGAAATAAATGAAGGCTGACAAAAAGAAGCCCGGGCAATCAATCAATGCATGAATGAATGAATGAATGAATGAATGAATGAATGAATGAATGGAATTCAAAGCCCGAGATGCGAAAGCTGGAACATTTATTCCTAAATACACGGTGTTCCACGCGCTTCTGAACTCACTAGAGCGTCAATATTTTTTTTTTCTACAGTTACTGTATACTGAATAAAACAGTCAAGAAATGTTTGTCAAATGGAACAGCGACAACGTGTAAAGACATTAATAAATAAATAAAATCCTGGCATCATAAGCAAGACAACTGCAGGTGTTGAACGTAAGAGAGATAAAATGGCGAATTGTCCAGTCTTTCTGAGACGAAATCTTGTTGATGGAAACAAATGAGAAGAAAAATAAATAAATAAATCAACGATTAATGCCTGTCAAAATGAGAAATGAAAATCACGGCATCCTCAGGAAAAAAATTCTTGCATCGAAAATAACTTTTAAAATTAATAGTGTATAAATTGCCGAGTGGGGTCATTCCTGTAAAACCTCGCGTGTTCCGAATGATTCCAGGATTTTTCTTCCTTATTGAATACAAATGTCCCAGATTTCTTTTCATTAATTCAATAATCAAGTGTTGAAAAATCCTTGGAATTTTACGATTTTTGCAGCTTCAGAAGGACGTTACTCGCCTTTTCCCGCGAATTTCGATGTCGTAAATTCGAAGTACAGCAAATTATACTGCGCGAGACGAGAAAGAGAAATTTTAGTGCCTCGAAGTAAATTGCCTGTTTTATTAGCTAGCAGTCAATAAGTTTAAGCCGGATTTGGCAGAAATGTATAAGAATCATTTAATTTCCCAAGCACTGCTAGTGAGGTTACTGATGGGAAAACGTCGGGGTTTTATTTATTTATCTATTTCGAACTGTAACGGCTGAATATGGAATAAATTTCACATTTACACGTTCGCAAATCCCTCCATGAAGCGTTTTTTTTATGAGCCTACATAGTACTCATCGTGCACTTCGTGGGACATAAAATGAAAGGGAAGCAGGAGATGACTTTAGGAGGTGATTACCTAGCCGGTCTGCGTAGTTTACTTTTATACGGCTGCGTTCTTTTTATTCTCCTCTTGGGAGTGGTGTGGGTCCTTTGAAAGGCAACTCGCTGCTGACAGCCGCGATTTCCACGGGGGCTGCGTCACTTGGGCAAAGAAGAAGGTCGTGAAGATATAACACGAGAGCTGCAGTGGGGCGAGAACCTGGCCCCGAGGCGATATTCTTCCTCAATGACTACAGGGTTTCTCATCCCCGCAATACGTCGGGGCCCCCAGCTCCTGACGCAGTGTGATTACACCTCACATACGCACCATCTTCCGCGGATTCCATTTCGTGACTCGTGTCTTTTTCGACTATAGGGGACTTTAATATTCCAACCAAAGTTTCTTACCGTCCGTGGAAACTTTCCACAGTGTACGGCCCAGCAAAAAAAAAAAAAAAGCCCAAAAAAGAACAATTCGTGATGCTAATTTATTTCTCCACCACAAGAAAAAATGTACCTCTGATTATCATAATACTGTAGTATTTTAGGTACAGCTCATGACCACGTCAATACAGGATGAACACATATATTTCAGCCCATCTTCGAATCTTGAAAATTGAAAAAAAATAATATTCCCGAGAATTTGAAGCCTGGCTCAATTTGAAGTTCATTTACAGTAATCTAAAAGTAATATAATCTCAAAATTTTTGAAAAAACCAGACACAAAATGGAAATAATTTTTAGTTCGTTGTAAACGAAATAATATTAGCATTCATCTAGAGTAGAGAAAATTAGTACGTCTTCAAATGCATTTTGCATTATTTTTCATTTTTTACAAGAGAAGTATACAAAGATAATTTATTGACACTACAATTCGTTAATTATCACAAGATTTTGCTGACTTTTCCAAATTGATGTTTGTGGGTTTGAAATAGGCTCAAGAGTTCATCACAAATTCAGAACATATTGACATACTGCGATGAAGAAATGGGCTGCCTTGGAGTGTTTTTACGTTAATATAATTTCTCTTTTTGTAAAATATGTTTAGTTGAATCGAATTGAACATCAAGCTTTATTTTCTGCTTTTCAGCATTCACAAGGTTCAAGCGAAGTTCCCACTGGGTTTGAGGGGAGAGTAGGGGTGGGTGTAAGTAGGTTTGTGTAAGGTAGTGCAGTCTTACCTTTTATCCCTTTATTCGACACACACCTATAAATTTTTCGTTAGGGTTTTACATTTTAACGCGTTCTGATGTAAATACATACACGGTCTTCCCCTCCCTGATGAAAAAAATAACAATAATAAAAATTTAGGCATAAGGCAATTACTGAACCCAATTTGAAGCACAAGATTTTCGGCATGCTCCCAGATCAGTTTTAATTGATTGGAACATTTGTTGAGAATCTTTGATGAGAAATCATATGCACTAAATTAAACAGTTTATCTTGGTCCTCTATGCATAGTTCAACATTGATTTGCATACTGCTAAAAGAATTCTCTTCGAACTGCGGCATTCGAAGCGGAAATCTACAGTTGGGCTTGCTTCGAGACAGAAATGATTAATAAGTAACACCTGAAAATAGGACCACGGATTAAATTATGATCAAACAGTATCATATTTTTATCAAGGGAATATACGGGATAAATCAATCACATTTGAAAAGCGACGACAAAAGACCAGAAAAACACGGAAGAACGTGAGCAGAAATTTCATTTCCCCATCGACCCAATCACGCTCAGGAACGCGTGGAATTCGGAATTGGAAGGGATCATCTCAGCAATCGCATTCGTCTTTTCCAGGCTTATATAGTTCTTTCGAGAGATGATTATGAAACTCGAGACTCTCGCTGTATCGTCTTCGATGTGATATGGGACTTCTAGTATGTGTTCCTTGCTCTCAAGGGCCGATGCTCTCGAAACTTCTCCAGCAGCGTCGAAAGAACGAAAGAACAAAAGATCACAGAGATCGTGACCAAAAATTAATCCTCAAGCCGCGAAGTCGGAGCGACCGACCTTCCCGACTCTCATTTCACCTTGTTCCGTGATTAAATTCAAATACGATTCCTTCGCCTACGACGTCTCGAATAGTAAACCAGGGGTAGCTACCAAATTTTGTGGAATTTTTGAAAAGTATTTCGGTAGTTTTTGAAGGCAAAATACCTCGTTTGACGCGAAAGTTGATGAATCCCTGACGCATTACGTAACTTCCCCGAAAATAGTACATATCACTGATTTTACACTCGTCATTATTGTTAAGTTTTGGTTCCTTCAAAACGATTTCGTCCCCTGATTGAATCCTGATTTTATTGGCTTCTCGTCTCAGCAGATTCCTTCACTTACGACGTCTCGAATAATAAACCAGGGGTAGCTACCAAATTTTGTTGAATTAAAAAAAAAGTATTTTGTGAGTTTCTGAAGGCAAAATACCTCGTTTGACGCGAAAGTTCATGAATCCCTGACGCATTACGGTACTTCCCCGAAAATAGTACGAATTTTACACTTATTATTGTTCAGGTTTGCTTCCTTCAAAACGATTTTGTCTAACATTTGATTGGCTTCTCGTCCCAGCAGATTCCTTCGCTTACGACGTCTCGAATATTTTTTTGGTCCCAGTCGATGTTTTAAAACGCGTTAAAAATTTATTATAAAACACTCAAAAATTTCCATTTACTGAAGCAAACTGCGCTTTCAAGTACTTAGGGACTGCGTAATGCCCTGAAGGGCCGAAATAGTACGCATATCACAGATTTTACACTTACTGTATTATTGTTCAGTTTTGCTTCCTTCAAAACGATTTTAATTGGCTATCATTTGATTGGCTTCTTGTTCCAGCAGATTCCTTCGCTTACGACGCCTCGAATAATAAATCAGGGGTGTCTACGCAATTTTGGGCAATGAAAAAAAAATATTTCGATAGTTTTTTCAACGCAAAAGACCTCGTTTGACGCGAAAGTTCATGAATCCCTGACGCATTATACGGAACTTCCCCGAAAATAGTACGAATTTTACACGTATTATTGTTCAGTTTTGCTTCCTTCGAAACGATTTTGTCTATCATTCGACGGGCTTCTCGCCCCAGCAGACAAAGATAATTACTAATTCGTTGATAAGACGCAGCTGTATAAATTTGTGCTGCTTAATTAATAATCAGGGGCTCCCGATCGCATAATATGAAAGCCTGGCTTAGGTGTTCAAAACACAAATTGTATTTATCGCTAAGCTGACAGGGGGATGTTTTATTTTTCAATTTAAATGAGGATTTGATTTCATGAATAACAATTGGAATGAGCTTTTGAGTTGGGGTATGGAATGTATACAGGACTCTCTCTACAACGATTTCCTCCGCATAATGATTTTTTTTGTGTGTGATCCCATGAAGTTCTAAGCAGATGTTGTGAGGGTTTTCTGCAAAAAATTCTTTCTAAACCGACATTTTTTTCTGGTCCCTTGAGTTTTGTTGTCGTGAGACCGCCTGTATTTATTGCTCACACAATTCGATATTGAAAATTTCAAAAAATCAGAATGGAAAATCGATAACGGCTTAATCAATAAATTACACTCTTTCTTTGGACAAGGACAAACCTTACACCCACAAAATCTCAATCTAGTAATTATGGAGACAGCCCTTTTCCTTTTGCCTAAATAAATTGGGATCTTTTGATTAAATAAAAAATAGCAGCAAGGAAACATTTACTACGATTAATTATTTCAACATTGCGTTCATTCGATATAAATAAAGCCTTTCCGTTCCTATAAAAAAATCACGAGGCATTCCTTCCAATTCAACAAATGTATCCCTTTTATGCTTTCGAAGTTGGGTTAAAAGCATTCCTTGCTTTTCAAATGATGCGGGATTTATTTATTTGTCTGAAAATGTCTTAAATATTTTCGAAGAAACGCCGAATTATTCACGAATACAGTATTAACTGCTTCAGTTCAAAATACAGTAAGATACACTCTGAAGAGGTGACTTACACACATGTATAAGGGTTATATTATATGCAAAAACAGAACTTTCGAAAAAGCCTTCGGGCTCATCCCATAGCGTATCTAACTCTAACACAGCAGGTACAGAGGAGCCATCGCACCCGGAAGGAAAATAATATGTAAATAACCACAAGAAAATAAAAAATGCAAGAAAATGAGATGGGAGGTCCAAAAATGCACTCAAGGCGTTATCTTTCATTCGTCATGTGTTGGGCCTCACTTTCCAAGATGGGAGAAGAGTTAAGGGGTGGGAAAAAAAAGAGAGAAGAGCGCGTCTGAAAAGGCACGAGCTCTTTTTTATTTTATTTATCCTTTCATGTTGCGATAAGGAAAAACTCATTAGCCGCCACAACGTGGTTTCGAAAGCCATTTGCTCGAGTGCCGCCCGAGGTATAGTCGTTTTATGTACGTAGGTACGTACGTATATATATTCGCTGAAACGCATTTTCTCATTTTACCTTCCCATGCTCCTTCTTCTTCTTCTTCGTCTTTTGCTGTCGGTCAGTTAAACTGTGTTTCCTATCGTTGAATATTATTTTCCCAATGGTACCCCTCACGTCGGCGATAATAGTAAAATTTAAGATAAATTCTCGATAATGACCTCAATGTATTTTATGGAAAAGTTAAACGACTTTCTATTCATCTACGATACTTTGAATAGTTTACCCTTCTTCTTCGAATGGTTGAAAAACATGTCCGCGAAATTGCGGTACGCAAAATAAATCATCAATATACTGTGGAAAATGCTTTAAAAAAAAAACGGAATATAAGCATTTCTTCAGATGAAGCTGAAAGGAAACTACTTTAGAGGCCTTTCAGAGCTCTTATCGTAAAAACTTGAAACCGATACGGGAAGAAAGATACAAAATAAGATTAAACTGAATTACTGCTCTCTGATCCCGTGAAAGCCAATAACTTCACTTCAGGGAAAATGGAAGATGTACATAAAGATCGGCGAGCTATTCAATTCTGATGAGATTTTATTTATCCTTTCATGTTGCGATAAGGAAAAACTCATTAGCCGCCACAACGTGGTTTCGAAAGCCATTTGCTCGAGTGCCGCCCGAGGTATAGTCGTTTTATGTACGTAGGTACGTACGTATATTCGCTGAAACGCATTTTCTCCTTTTACCTTCCCATGCTCCTTCTTCTTCTTCGTCGTATTCTGCTGTCGGTCAGTTAAACTGTGTTTCCTATCGTTGAATATTATTTTCCCAATGGTACCCCTCACGTCGGCGATAATAGTAACATTTAAGATAAATTCTCGATAATGACCTCAATGTATTTTATGGAAAAGTTAAACGACTTTCTATTCAACTACGATACTTTGAATAGTTTACCCTTCTTCTTCGAATGGTTGAAAAACATGTCCGCGAAATTGCGGTACGCAAAATAAATCAGCAATATACTGTAGAAAAAGCTTTAAAAAAACAGAATATAAGCATTTCTTCAGATGAAGCTGAAAGGAAAATACTTTGGAGACCTTTCAGGGCTCTTATCGTAAAAACTTGAAACCGATAAGGGAAGAAAGATACAAAATAAGATTAAACTGAATTACTGCTCTCTGATCCCGTGAAAGCCAATAACTTCACTTCAGGGAAAATGGAAGATGTACATAAAGATCGGCGAGCTATTCAATTCTGATGAGAGGGAAGAAAGATACAAAATAAGATTAAACTGAATTACTGCTCTCTGATCCCGTGAAAGCCAATAACTTCACTTCAGGGAAAATGGAAGATGTACATAAAGATCGGCGAGCTATTCAATTCTGATGAGAGCTTCAAGCTGAAGAACAATTTTAATAAAAAATGTTGATGTACTTCAAGGTGCGGCTGTTTCAATTAAACTGCGCTGTAGTACGTGCAATAAAATATCGCAGCATTTGAAAAGATGAGTGGCAAAACAACAGAAAATTATCCAAAGACACTAAAACGCACACAGATGTACAACAACGGATTTATTTCACTATGCAATCCGTGAAACATATGACCATTTCAGAATAATAACTTAAATTTATCTTCAAAATTGACAACTAACATTCAGGAAAGGCGTATTGTACTCTGTTCCACAGACTTGTTTTTCTCTACAACCAAGCAAAGCTAAAATGAAATAAAAGAAGCCTTTCGCGCAAAAATTTGCGAAAATTTGCAGGAATTAAATTTTGCAAGCGTCGCTGTCATTTGAAAAATCGCACTCGATTCTAAGGGGAATCCTAATTTTTTGTAATAATATTTTTCCTCTTCTACAATTCCTGCAGGAAATTCGTGAAAATATGGATTATTGATCTCGCAAATGGAAAGAATGTCTCAAATATTACCACGAATTCCAGCATTTAATTTAATCGCAATCAATCCCATCAAAGTAAGAGTTTTCGGCATCTCAGCTCTATGAATTCCGACGCTGCCTCTTTCTCAAAGGCAGCAGACATGACAGGTGACAGAGCCGTATACAGCTCTTGGACAAATCATTCAATAGAACCCCCTCACGGCTTTATAAAAAAAAACAACAACATACAAAATCAATAACTGAAGGTCCTGTACACCCAGCAATACTGGAAAGCCCGCCGTGATTCGTTACCCAATACCCTACGTCAACCCTCCCCCCTTGTCCACAACTCCATTATTCGACACAGAAGCTTAGCCAGCCACCCGAGAAGNCCCTCACGGCTTTATAAAAAAAAACAACAACATACAAAATCAATAACTGAAGGTCCTGTACACCCAGCAATACTGGAAAGCCCGCCGTGATTCGTTACCCAATACCCTACGTCAACCCTCCCCCCTTGTCCACAACTCCATTATTCGACACAGAAGCTTAGCCAGCCACCCGAGAAGCAGAAAGGAATTCGTCAGATGTATTCTTACATGGACTTGGTCAAGTACTCAGTCGAATACGGTTCTGTATATACAAATCCGATCCGCGAGGTTTTTTTCTCGCACGAGAAAAACACGTGCTGTTCAGCATGTATACGACCGCACATTTAAGCAGTACTAAAGGAGTGAATGGCGAGATTGCGAGAAGATGTGTAGAAACCGCAAGTACTGACTCGTGTTGCGGCGGGCTGTTAATACCGTTAAGGAGATTCTTTTCAACCGAATATTATTTTCTATCTTCTCGCCTACAGCGTAATGAAAAAAAAGTACAGCATTTCAATCTTTATGATCGTGTTGGGGCTTCCAATTCACTCGGCAATTTTTCACTTCATAGCCAATAGCTTGAAAGTACTCATTGAAGATGACAACTTGCAAATGTTGAATTACATTTTGACCACAGTCTTTTTTTTTTTACGAGAAGCAACAAATTTTGTTGAATTTCTCGGTAATTTGTGTCGACTTCAGTATTGAATACACAACTGGATGGGCAGTGAACTAAATTTGATCCAGTACCACGTTTCATCAAGAATTGAATCTAAAACTTCTTAATCCTTGAAAAACATTTTTCAACACCATCAAGTAGAAAGTATAGAAGTCGCCTGATTGAACGCGAAAATTTCAGCGAATCCGAAGATCAGAAGTTTCATTCGCGTATTGAATAATTTCAAATGATTCAAAATCAAATTATATCGTTTCCCCCAAAATACAGACCGGTCTTTCTCGAGTCTCAATATCTGAGACAACTGAAGATCAGTGGCAGCAATAAAATTAAAACGAAAAATAAAAAGATATTTATTCGAAAATCTAGGGAGAAATCATCAAATATTTCGAGCGACAGGAAAACCAGGTAGGGTTTGTTTTAGAAGTAAACTATACAAATATTCGAGAGGAATAATTTAGTGCTAAAATATGTTCATGTACTGTCACTAAAACTTTTGGATTATTGCTGTAACGGTGGCATAGAAAATTTATTCAGACCACCGAGTTGAAGGGGTGAAAAAACTATACACATACAAGATATTTTTCCATCAGTTCAAAAGTAACCACACAAAACAATTTTATAAGTAAGGTTCGTGTAATTCTTATTTTAATATTTCAATTTCTTGCATGCAAAAGACGACATGAAGCTGTCGATCACTCCACACGTGGAAGCATTATGAAATACAGCACGTAATCATTTAGCCACAGAAAATCATTAGCCTCGGGCGTAATTTCTCAGGGATCACTTCAGTTGACGTATAAGTGCACGATCCGCCAGCATTAAAATCACGTGATTTCCGTCCAGTCACGCTCATCAATCAACATCATCTCGGGATGTCTAACACGAAGCTTTGACTGATACAAGTAACCCGGGGGAAAAAAATAAAAACAGCGGATAGAAGTCAAATTATCCCTTTAACAAGGAACATCAAAAGATACTAGCAAGATACCGAACTTCCTATTTTGAAAATTGAAAATGAAATTCGTGGAAATTAAGGACCTGCCAAGAACTTCGTTAACTCGTGACGATACGATTTTGAAAATTTCCGTAATAATTTTTCATCATATACCAATCACAGACTTCACATTTCATGCCCTTTCAAAAAATATTTCAGCCCTTCTGCTACGTCAATACGAGTATAAGATTCAGTCAACATAAGAAATCAAATTGAGAAGTTAATAACGAGGTTCAGAGATCAAAGCAAAATACGACAAATTCCTCAATGCCAAATTTTTACGTTGCACAAAAAATTCTGCAAAACTTGGGAAGCATCTCTCGCGGGGGAAAAAACAAGTTTTTTACAATGCTCGGAGAAAAAATAAACACGAATAAATAAACCTTCGTAGCTTCTGGACTTCCTCAAATTTAATTGGGGACCCAGAGAGCCGGAATTTTGTCGGAGCAGAAAGGAATTTGGAATCAGTACCTGGAATTTGAGGACCTCCCGAACAGTGAGTGTGCCGATGAAAAGATCCTCCTGTTGCACGTAGGCGGAAATGGCAGTCAGATGCCCGGCATTAACCGGATATCCGTTCGCGTAAACGTTGCCAGTCACGTCCAACTTCCGCAAGTTCCGGAAAGTCAGCGAGTTTAAAAGGGTGGTTTTTCCGGCCCCACTGGCGCCCATGATTGCCAGCAATTCGCCAGGACGCACTACTCCACTCACTACGCAAAAAAACACAGAAAAAAATGTTCAGATTCCAAAAACGAGTAATTATCAAAAACGTACACAGCGAAAAAAAAATTAACAGAGGAATAAAGAAATTAGCCAATAAACGACGAAGGAAGAACGCCACAAAAAAGGAACCAAGGCCAATCATGGTTTTAGGCCATAACTTATAGTCAGATTTTCTCATGATTTTTATTTTAATGTACGGAATGCTTTCTGGATAGATTGAAACGAACCTTCATTAAATCTTGAAGAACCCTGCATATAATGACAGCTTGCTAAAATGCAATCCACATTCAATTCACCACATGAAAAAACGTACTCGAGCTATCCTTGTATTTTTTGTACAATAAACATAAACACGTTGAAGTAAAACAAAGCAAATGAAATCGGAAATATTTCACATTCTCGAAAAAAAAGCATCAAACCCTATTTTGAAAATCATTGTTGGGGAACCGCACCAAAGCGAACATTTATTCTATCAAGAATTCTACTAAAAATAAATATAATGAAAGCAATGAACAACCAGAAAAACCTGGGCAAACTAAAAGAGCCTCCCCTTGGTAAAAACTCAACACCTTGTGATCCCAGACTTCCTCAAAATCTACACAACTGACCAATAACAAGCCTCACAAATAACTTGAATTTCACAAAGCAAGAAAAAATAACAAAAAACCTTCCTTTGAGAAATATCTAGGGCCGTTTGCATTCACATTCCTTGATTCGTGTTCGAAGTGTGAACTTCATTTTTGCGGCAAAACGTGTGATTTGTTGAAGAGTTCTGCTGAGTTATTGTGTTTCTTCAAATATCTTTTAAACTTTTGTTGGGGTTTCTTGAAATACAAATTACACTCTTTTAACTTAGGAATCCTAAATGGATTTCTGGCCTCATCCCTGGCTGATCAAGTTTTTTTATTCGAAATTTGCTTTTGTTTTACGTGATCCAAAGTTACTTTCTTACAAAATTTATGCTGAGGTAAGTTATTCCACAACAATTATAAAAACATCGTGCTCACGCAGCAGGGACTGATTAACAAATCCGGTGTAAGCAGTAATTCGTTATAACGAGAGTCTAAATTCCAGAATCAATATTCGATAAAACAAAGGAAACCAACATTCGACTACAAAAAAATACATTCTAGTAAAAATAAATTAGTTTCTTCGAGATTTTGTTCCACGGACTCGAATTCAGCGATGGATGAAAATTATTCTACAAATTTCAGTTGCTCGTAAAAATAGTTTCGTGTCCCCCTCAATCATGGGAAGTTGTTCGTTAGTCATTAAAAACTTCTTGGCTTCAGTCAGCGGAGAAGCTGGTAATTAATGCTTGTTTGCAGCGATGTCGTTAGCAGACAAGTTGACTCTCTCGGTTAGTTCAACGATCCGAATCTTCACTTCCGTCGCATCAGATTAATTTGTTCGAAAGAAAAATAGATGCTATTCAAACAGATTAATTCATGCAATGCTTGGGAAAGTTCCTATCTCAGAAACAGGATTACAGAATAGATAAAACTGCTTTGATTGCATGAGGCTTTCTCGGAAACCTCTTCAAATGGCCATGGATAAATTTTATGTTTGTCTAAATATAATATTCGCGCTGTGTTCAAATGCAAGAATGCGTTGAGAGATTCCTTTCATCTATCGTTGCTAGAATTCTAAAAAGAATCAGCATAATTAGGGACATAGTCTTTATAAAACGACCGCTTGAAGATCAACAGAAGAAATGATGATCGAAAAATGCAACAAAACTTACAGTATTTTCATGACCAAGTGTCTATGGATAAAATTTCCCTCATCTTGAATGCATTGTATGAACTTTATCTCTCTTTTGAAATAACAAATCCGCAATCTGAAGGGGGTTTTAAAAAGCTGAACATACGATTTTATTGCCTTACATTGCGACACATTTCGTCAGTACATTTTTCCCTAATAAATATTTATTAGGGAAAAATATGCGGTGTATTATTTCAAGATTCATGATTCGATAATACGGCTTTTGGTCTTATACAGCATTTCCGTAAATTACAGTACTTTTGATTATAATGATCGAAAGGACCCGGATGAAAAGCACGGAATTAATTAATGTTTTACAGAGTCTTTTGCATATTTAGTAATTCTTTAAATATCTAGAGTGAACATTATTTTGTACATCGAAGAAAACATGAAAAAAATGGGGTATCGCACATGCATTCGAATTAATTCATAATTTTTCAACAGCAAGATTATTTTACCTGAGCGTCCAGGTCTTTTCTCTTGAATGCCTTTCTTTCACAAATATTTTTCCTCGAACCCTTTTTTCTGGAGGTGATTTTGTCTTAGTGCTTATCTTTTCTGACCAATAATGCCGATTACCAAACATATAGCTCATCAAATGATCGAGAGAAACAAATATAACTGAACATGCGGCCAGGGTAATTTACGTCAATACGGTCTCCCCAAGATAAGCACACTAATGATCAGCAAGAATATTATAAAAAAGCAACACATCTTCTTGCACATTACTGCGTAAGAATGGGGGAAACTTGAGAGGGAGAAAGGCAATTTTCTTGCCAATAAGCGCCATCCAACTGAGCGTCACTGCAGAAAAGTGCAGCATGGTGGGATTAGGCGTTTATTGCTTTTTGCCTAGAGACTTCCTTTCCTCATTTTCTACAACAAAGATGCAATTTCTTTTGAGCTCTAAAAAGCGCATAATTTCGATCACTGAACTCCCTCGAATATATATATATATATATTTTTTTTTTACAGTTCCAACACATTTTTCGCCGTAAAAATTGTTTATGCGATGCGAAAATCGGAGTCCACTGTTACCCAATTCTTGATCAAGAATCGCCGGAGCCAACGTGTGTGAGAGCATGGTCAAGTATCTTGAAATTATTTTTTTCTGATGAGAAATGGTGACGGAAATTTCTAGTCAAATCAATTTCAACTTTTCCGCTCAGTTGGATGGCACTCAGAGGCCCCGACCCTCGGTTGGGTTTGGCGCTCATTTGCACCCGCATCAAATTTATCGCATAATTTATAATATATATACAGTAAAACCCCCAAATACGAATGGGGGAAACTTGAGAGGGAGAAAGGCAATTTTCTTGCCAATAAGCGCCATCCAACTGAGCGTCACTGCAGAAAAGTGCAGCATGGTGGGATTAGGCGTTTATTGCTTTTTGCCTAGAGACTTCCTCTCCTCATTATCTAAAACAAAGGTGAATTTTATTTTGAGCTCTGCAAATCGCATAATTTCGATCACTGAACTCCCTCGAATATATATATATATATATATATTTTTACAGTTCCAACAAATTTTTCGCCGTAAAAATGCGATGCGTTTATGCGATGCAAAATTCGGAGTCCACTGTTACCCAATTCTTGATCAAGAATCGCCGGAGCCAAAGAAATTATTAAAAGTATCTTGCAATTATTTTTTTCTAATGAGAAATGGTGACGGAAATTTCTAGTCAAATCAATTCCAACTTTTCCGCTCAGTTGGATGGCACTCAGAGGCCCCGACCCTCGGTTGGGTTTGGCGCTCATTTGCACCCGCATCAAATTTATCGCATAATTTATAATATATATACAGTAAAACCCCCAAATACGGACGCTCCGACAGGCGTACGATTCGACTGAGGTACACTCGAAACTCTAAATCTGCCCCAACATCCGAAAAATGTCTCAAAATACGAATACTTTTCCACAGTTTTAGAAAAATGGAAATGAACATTTGAATATCTCTGAAAAAATTTAGCTATTTATATTCACGAAAATTTAAAATAAATCCCATCATTAATTAACTCAAATTCATAAAACCGGGCAAATTTTGTGCTTCTTTTCAAGATATTTATTTCCATCATCTGCGCAAAATATAGCAAGACTTCTTATTCTATGCTTCTTCTGCTCCTTTTGATTCCAAAAAATTAAATTTTTGAGTATTTATTCTGTACATTGATTTTTCTATGTCTTGAACTTGAGAAAATATGTTTATTCAACTTCTTGGGGGGCTTATTACTAATTTTGGATAAGCTGCATGGAGAATCAAATTAAATAAGTAACCATTGAAGCCTATGGGAAAACGGGATCTGACATGCGGACACTCCAACATAGAAACAAGGTCTATAAGTATCAATTTCATACACATGTCAGGCTCCCACTGTCCAAAGTACAAGCAGTATATGGAGTATATTGAGTACAGTAAAATCTTGCTACAAAAACTCCCAGCCCGACATAAAATTTGTCATAATTCTTTGAACGAGATTCTTGGTTTTCAACACATTTTAGAAATTATGTGGTAAATGGGCAATACATACTACAAAGTTTTGGTAAAACACGTAATTCAAGACCCGTTATCCTTTTGAGGTACTGTATAATGGTTTACCTCTGAAGAAATGACGAGAAAAAAGTTGGGAATAAATATAGTACTGTACTTTCCTTTTATTAAAACTGCCTCACTGAAGTGTCATTTGTATTAAAACATGCCGTGTTCTGTATTTTTTCTGGGACCACAACAGTATCTCTACAGAAAGTTTTGCTTCTCAATGAAGTTAGGATGCTGTATCATTTAAATTTTTCCCATTTTCTTCAAATCCCCGTTGAGGGATTTTTTGAATAATCCCTGTGTCTCATCCACAGAATTCAGCGCCAAAAATCTGCTGACTTGAGATTACAACCTAAAATTCTCGGTGCTTACATAAATTTTTATAATATGAATCTTTTATATTTATTTATAATAAATATATATTTATTCATAATACATATATACTTATTGATAATAAATATATATTTATTGATAATAAATATATATTTATTTTTAATATATATATATATATATATATATATCGTCGATATTTTTTTATATATGGTCGCCTATGGAAAACTTGGGAGCGAGAAAAAAATCTTGATAACAAANATTGATTTTTCTATGTCTTGAACTTGAGAAAATATGTTTATTCAACTTCTTGGGGGGCTTATTACTAATTTTGGATAAGCTGCATGGAGAATCAAATTAAATAAGTAACCATTGAAGCCTATGGGAACATGGGATCTGACATGCGGACACTCCAACATAGAAACAAGGTCTATAAGTATCAATTTCATACACATGTCAGGCTCCCACTGTCCAAAGTACAAGCAGTATATGGAGTATATGGAGTACAGTAAAATCTTGCTACAAAAACTCCCAGCCCGACATAAAATTTGTCATAATTCTTTGTAACCAGATTCTTGGTTTTCAAAACATTTTAGAAATTATTTGGTAAATGGGCAATACATACTACAAAGTTTTGGTAAAACACGTAATTCAAGACCTGTTATCTTTTTGAGGTACTGTATAATGGTTTACCTCTGAAGAAATGACGAGAAAAAAGTTGGGAATAAATATAGTACTGTACTTTCCTTTTATTTAAACTGCCTCACACTGAAGCGTCATTTGTATTAAAACATGCCGTGTTCTGTATTTTTTCTGGGACCACAACAGTATCTCTACAGAAAGTTTTGCTTCTCAATGAAGTTAGGATGCTGTATCATTTAAATTTTTCCCATTTTCTTCAAATCCCCGTTGAGGGATTTTTTGAATAATCCCTGTGTCTCATCCACAGAATTCAGCGCCAAAAATCTGCTGACTTGAGATTACAACCTAAAATTCTCGGTGCTTACATAAATTTTTATAATATGAATCTTTTATATTTATTTATAATAAATATATATTTATTCATAATACATATATACTTATTGATAATAAATATATATTTATTGATAATAAATATATATTTATTTTTAATATATATATATATATATATATATCGTCGATATTTTTTTATATATGGTCGCCTATGGAAAACTTGGGAGCGAGAAAAAAATCTTGATAACAAAATTCTTCAAAGCGAGTACTGGAATTTTAGTGAATATATATATATATATATATATACATATTTTTTTTCCTGTTCTTGAAAGCCATCTCACCGTTGCGAAGAATGTGTTTGGATTCGGTGTCCTTGGTTTTCCGACAGCATCGCGACAGGGTCTGCGACTCGGGTTTTGTGTGCACGTTGATGTTGTCCCAGGCGAACGTGATTTCCGACGGGGCCTTGCTGATGCTGATGAGACGATGCGTTCGCTCCGTGCCCTGCAAATGCAAACAATCGGATTTAATTTCCTCGGATGCGGGCATCTCGTTGATGCGAACACAACGTATGGACGCAACTACTGATGGGTTCCAGTTGCCTTTTTCCAGCAGGCTGTCGCCCAGCATTCAACATTACGTGGTCTGTATAGAAGAAAGCGTGTTCAGAGCGAATTTCAGGCAACTATACACATGACAACCAATCGGTCGATCCTCGGAAAATTAATTCAGCATTTCGCAGAATCCCAGCAAAAATGCAAAAAATATATATACTGTATATAAATACAGTGATTGCAAAAGAATATTTCCCACTTTAGAAACAGCGATATCGAAGGAATTGTGGACGGAAATTGAGTCTTTCGATTGATATCGAATTTCATGGGCGTGGTTTCATTAGTTTGATCCGCACGGGGGTTTGAAAAAAAGAAAGATGGTTTCCTCGCGAAAATTAGACAACCCGAATGCCAAAAATGTCGGATTGGGTTTGAGCAAGAGCTGTTTTACTGTTTCCAGTTTCGATTCAAAATGATTCGCAATAAGCAAACACTCGAGAATCTTCATTGCAATTGTTCTCACTGGAGAGATTTTTTTCTTCGGCGTAGGAATATGAATTTTTTCAGCATTTTCATCTAACTATTCCTTGTATTACGAGAAAAAGGCGCTCTGAAATCGACCTTTGGCCCACCCTGCATAGTTAACCCTTTGACAAACAATTTTTATTATCACTATTTTTCAGGTTCATTTTCAAATTCTTCAGATTGGATTAGGGCACTAGAAAAATAAGCTTCAACGATAGTCGTTCACACGAATCGCACAGAAAAAAATAAATGTTGAAAAATATATCCACAAGAAAAAAACGACAGATCAGAGAATATTATCAGTCCAATCAAATGAAGCCTTTGGTGAAAGAAAGGACCGGAAATTTGAATTTGTATTCCCTACTCAATGGCGTGGTTTAAAAAAATACCCAACATTCAAAATGATTAAGATTGATGAAGATTCATCCAGAAACTAATACTGACCGAGAATCGAGTAGTACTGTATCTGACTTTCGACTTCTAAACCGTTCACATCACACATTATTTTCAACGGAAAAAATATAAATTTTATTTAAAAAATTTACAGTATACTTAATTAGATGAGCGGTTTTTTGGACGAACAATTTTTCAGATATCAACCAATGAAGTTGCCCAACGTCGTTCAACTCGACTGTTTCCTCAAAAACCGAAACATAGAAGCTTCACAATCCCGAGAATTGAACACATTATTTAGTAATTATTTTTCCGATTATGATTTTTTCGATCCAAGCATACGAACATAAGATGAACCTCTTTTTACCCATTCAAATTACCTTACTCGTAATTAAAACACCATTCAAACCCTTCAATTTACAACCTTGAAGAAACGAAAAAAAAGCCTGTCAAACCTCCTGCGTTTCTCCACCGGCATCTGATGGAGTGACATCAAGGCCCTCAGGGGTCTCGCCATCAGTGATCATCCCCTACGCGACGAAACAAATGACTTCAGCGTTCCACCTTCCGGAGAAAACCCCTTGAAGGGATTTTTCAGGTGCTTTTGCAAGAATCGAATGAGTAAGTGGCGTTCCTCACCACTGGAACTCAGCAGGAAATGGTGAGCTTAATTTTACAGAGTAACTGCGGGTCGGGTTGAAGAAGGGTCGCTGATTAATTGATGGAAAAACTGGCGGCTGGGTTTCGTTATGGAGACGGGGGTTTATTCATTGTCGTTCGACGACGACGACGACGCTGTCGAGGAAATTGGTCCCCAGATCGCTTGGATTATTGACGAGGGGAGGTTATAAATGGCCGAATGCTCCAGTGATTACCAAGCACGCAGTTCCGCACGGAAATTCGGAGTTGAATTCAATTTTGAAACAGTTCGGAAAACGAAAATTTCAGAAAAAAGGATTCATTCGATGGAAGAGGAAAATTGCATTCATTTTTAAATTTCATGGAAATGGTACCTTCGATGAAATCGCATATTCAATACATACTGCGATCGATTTCACTTACGATGCTGATAGACCGTGTTTCGGATGACAGCAGACAGAAAGAATAATATCATCTTTCAAGAGCAGCGATGTTGTTTTGACAAATGGAATCGCAAGAATGAATTTTGAAGAATCTTAAATTGTATGGAGCACTGTCTTCAATTTTCCAAGTTTAATTTGTTTGCATTTTATTTTATATTTTGCATACATCTCCTCATAATTCACTCGAGAATTTATGCGGAGAATCGATGAAGGATATTGTGTATTTAAAATTAATTTTCCGAGGCATGGAATCAACTAATTATATTCTGCATAGTTTCGTTTAAAGTTACTTTATTAACGACAATGGGATAATGAACATCACGTTAATAATAAAACCACTAACCGAGGAAAAACGGTACCCTTTCGTATCTTGACTTCTCAGGATATTGGTTTTCAGGTTCTTGCTTCATTTATAGCCGTTTGAATATTAAAAATTCAGCGTCAGACAAGGGTTCTTAAAATTGATGATTGCCTTATTGGTTTTAAACATGGCTATCTTACACAGAAAACGATGCTCCGCGGCGATATGCTTAAACAGGTGACAAGATTCCTTTATTAATGTCGACAAGTGCAAGAAAATCATCACACTTCACAAACTGATGAACCAAATCTGACGGCGTCGACGTGCCAGAAATCAAATCGACAGGTTAGATCTATTTCGAGGTCAAGTTAACTAGTCGGGTTGCTTGAGCAGAATATCTGGACAGTACGAACTGTCCAACAATTCTTGGAAATGAAACGATATCATTTGAATAATTTTGAAGTGACTTTGCACCCTGGTGAACAGAATCCTAATTAAAATATTATCTGAGCACCGACGAAATAAAATGTATACATAGTCACTTCTTGTCAGCCTGAACAGCATTTGTTGGACAGAAAAACTTCTCAAGATTCTTCTTTGACATAATGAAAGACAAACGTGAAGGCTTCTAAATTTGTAAAGTGACTTCATCATTGATGTAAGAAAAGTTCTTGGGCATTTCTCTCACGAATTTACCATCCATTCAACTAATTTAAAAAAAATTACCTCCGGCACAGAGGGACTTCCTTATCTCTTTTCTATTTGAATGTTTTTTTTTTTTACAGAGAATGCCAACATTTTTATGTACTTTACAGAGGTATCAGTATTCAATTCCCCAAATGTCCATGCATCTTGTGTTGAAATATATTGATTGGATCCGTTTGAATTCAGAGACAATGTTTATTTTCATGGAATTATGGTGAGTATTTTGTCCATAAAACACCAATTAAAAACTCTATAATGTAAGTCTAAGGGAAAATGAGACTTGCCTTAGGGACATTTCAATTTAGGGACAATCTTGATGCGCCAATTACATCCGCATCTCGGGGTGTCACTGTAGATTTTTTTCACATGTATTACAGTAAGATACAGTGATTCCTTTTTTTTAAATTTGAGTGGCGTGTTTCAGGGAGGAGATGAAGAAGACGCAAACCTCGGCAGCTTTGGGAGCATCCTCAGACTTGTCCCTCTTCGGGGCCGGCCCAAAGTTGAGCAACAACGGGGACCAATACTGGAAAATCTCGCTGGTCGTTCGCCTGATGAGCATGGCCGGGCGCTCGGGCCTGATCTTGTCCTCACTCAATGGCTGCGCGATACTCGCCAAGCTGCCCAGGGACTCAGTCGGCGCCTTCATGCCGGCCACCGCCCCTGCACCGCCGCCGCCAGCACCACCGCCGCGATGCGACCGCGAAGGCCCCGGCGTCATCGAGACAGCGATCACCGCCGGCTCAAACGCCGTGTCCTCCGCCTCGCTCCCACTGCCCACCACCACCACGCCGTCCTCGTCCACTCGCTCCTCGAACAAAACGGCGGCGCTGAGACTGCGGAACACGTGCATTCGCTGCGCGAGCGGGGACACGCCATTCGGCTTGTTGGCGGCTCCCGTAGTCACAGTGGCGGCAGAGGAGGAGGAGGAGACTCCACGCGACGACGGCGGCGGCGGCGGCTGCGGTGGCGTTGCGGCGGCGGCGCCGCCACAGCCGCCGGCGCTGGAGGCATCATCGCCGGGCGCGTCAGGCGCGCCAAGGATGAGGCTGCGGTACGAGATGTCGCGTCGCTCACGCATTCGCTAATCGCACACTGACGACGCCTG
>CAJPEX010003714.1:0-26763 GCA_905338405.1 Notodromas monacha
CACGCGTAAAGTGAAGGGTGTTGTGGTCGTAAATATGACTACAGACTCCAGAAAACGTTTATTGCAATGAACAATGTGTAATAGCAAGATTTTCGAAATTTTTGACAGATGAGATTTTAAAAAAAAATTGAACTTGCATTTCTTCATCTTCCTTTTGTAGCCTTCTCAGATGTTTTCCAGTGATTAAAAATCTGTGATCTTCAAAATAGAAATTTATATGTTGATAACAAAGAGTTGCTCTGAATAACAGGTGAACACTAGCGCTTTTTGTTGATGTTACGTTTTTTGAAGAATTTCCTGCACAGATTTGTAAGGGTGGATGTTAAAAGAAAAGCTTACAATTTTTAAGCATCAGCAGGGTTTCTCAAGCATACAAACCCCTTTTAACATGAGTTTTGTTGGGTTCATATTTTTCATACTGCGCTCCTCCCCTTCCCTAACCCAGGAAAAAAATTTGAGAGGATGTTTTGGTGAATTGAAAATGAAATTTTCCTTGGTTACACCCTGTGTCCCAAGAACACAGTCAGATTTTGAATGATGCATTTGAGACTGTGCCTACCTTCATTGTTTTTTTTTTCATTAAGAAATGACAACCATGTTCCTCAAAAAAGTTTAGTACACTGGAATTGGCAAGTTTGTTGTAACAAGATTTTTATAGTATGTACCCTATAGGATTTCTGCCTGGACTTGGAGAAAAAAGTTTGTTGTACTGAAAAAGTTGTTGTAACGATATGTGTTGTAATAAGATTTTACTGTATCACGTTATTTGGAAGAATTCCTGAAGAGCTCTCTTGAATGAAACTTACTGTCTATTTGAAACCAGGCGAACTCCGCTGATCAATTGTTCGAGGAACTTTCAAAGGCGAATGTTGATTTGACATTCTGTAATTTCATAATCTAGAAAAGAAATGAATGATCAGCCATTGTAAAAATTGAAAAAAAAATTTTAAAATGAGCCCTAGGTCAGATCAAAAACTTTTTTAAAGTACTTTTTTTCGAATCAACTTTTTTTAAATAAAGTTTGGTTCATAGATTTTTTTGAAATAGATCCATCGGAGATTCAGCGATTCCAACTCAAATTTCTGCTCGCATAGCTCCATCATTTGGCGACACTTCAGTGCTTTTCAACATTCAGTATTTTCCGCCAATTTCATCGCATTTTTTTCATGGGATAAATTCAAAATTCAAAACAGTGCCGAAAATCGAGTTCCGTTAGTTGCTGAAGCTGCTCCTCGACATCAATCCCTTTCCGGTTGTTCTTCACTGTTGGGAACAGCCAGACGTCACAGGGTGCCTAATCAAATAACGAAGTCGATTTTTGCACTGTTCTGATTTTTGCATTTGTCGCATGAAAAAAAAGCATTGAAATCGGTGGAGAGTACTGTACTGTATGCTGAAAAGCACTGAAAAGCAAGTGTTGCCGAACGATGGTCCTATGCGATAAAATATTTTTTTTTTGGAATTGTCAAAACTCTGTTGGATCTGCAGTATTTAAAAAAGTTTCAAAACTTACGATCGAATCTTTTTTTGATGGCTTTTCCGAATGACGGGTCCAGTAATGTTTACCCTTTTTTTTAGGTTATTTAAGCAAGCCTAAGTAGAAGTTTTTGGCCTTTGTTTGGAAGTTGTTGAGGAACTAATCAACCCAACAAAGAGAATTGAACCATAGGGCAGTGGAAGAAAAGGGGGGAAATAATAAGGCAGGGCAATCAGCCGGTTTGCAGCTGGGAATATGTAAGTAAGGGGGTACCTTAATTAGGTATCCATAGTTTTGTATGGTTTAATCACAGTCCACAATAAATCACAATCAAACACAATACAAAAATAATGCATCACAATAAATGCAGTAATGCAAAAGACATCCAATAAAAACATTAAAGTTGTGCACACAAATTCAGGGTGCAATAATGCAATGCAACAATTCAATCAAAAGAATTGGGGTTGGAATGTTTGGAGGAAGTTTACTATAAGAGCTAATTTTAAGGACTGATTATTGGGAGTGGAAGAGTGCTGGGTTTTTATAGGATTTAGAACAATCCTTCTGTCAGCTGACCTGACCCAAGCATTGGACTTCTTCCTTGCCTGTGATTGGCAGACAAAATGTAAATTGAAGAAGTCGCGCACATCTGGGGAACGGATGCAGGAAGGAAAACGGGAGCAGAATTTAGGTCCTGGGATCTGACGTCCCTGGGCCCGAGTTCTGGTTCCCCAACAGCAGTGGATGGAGCGGGTTTGGAGGAAGTTTAGTTATCGCGGAAAGAGCAGCTCCGGACGTGCTTGTTCGTGAGATTCCCTCTAGTTGAAGTTTGATTGCCTCTGGTTTAATTTTGAATTCAACATCGATTAGCGATTACGTGGCAACCCTGTGGACTGCGTAGGATCGTTACCAGCAAATTGCCACCGATTATAAATTCGGTATCAGTCTGCATTTGACATTTGGGGCGCCTGAGGTTTGAACTAATGCTGGAACTGTGGCGGTTTTTCGTGATGATGAAGAGGCTGAAATTCATTTCCATTTTCTGGTTCTCCAGTGATGATTTCGGAAGCAGACGAAAACTCGTGTCGAAAAGCTCGAATAGGAGAGGGAAAAGAGGAGACGTTTTCTTGATTTTCAGATTTGAAGGAATTGAAAGACTTGCTCTGTTTCATTTTCCAATGATCGATAGCATTCTTGAAATACTGTATGTTGACATCGTGACCCTCTTCAGACAAACAAATTGATGCTTGAATTTTCAGGTGTGAGTGGGTCCTATAAACCCAAGGCAGTTGTGTGATTTATATTGATTGTTTTTCATTTATCAAGTATAAACCTCGAACACCTGGGGTAAACATTATACGACAAGGGTAAGAGACAACGAGGATAAGAGCTACTAGGATAAGAGATACTTTCACCCACGGCCGAAAAAACTGCGTGATTTTCTTGCCCGTGAAATTTTGAAAATCGTTTGGGGTTTTCACCCGGGTAAACATTATTTATTGGTTAAGGCCCGATTTTTCAAAAGAATTCAGCTTGTTTGCTGTTTGTAAAATCTCGTTTCAACGAACTTCCTGGACAAGATTACAAGTTTTCTTGGAAAAAAATATTTTGTTGTATCGGGATTCTAGGGTTTTAACACACTTTGAACCAGAATTTTCTGAGAAATGGGTAATAAAAACGCATTCTGGAAATGCCCAATGGAAAATTTCTTGAACATACCGTTGTTTGCTTCTAAATAGATAATATATAACTTTTCATAATTTCATAGTCCCTGATGAAATTAAGAGGAACATTTTCGAATGATGAACATGCCTTTATATACTGATTTGCTGTACTTGAAAAAAATAAAATGAAACAGAAATACAAGTACATGTGAGAGGAATACTGTACAGTACTGTACTCCCTTCCATATCAACTTGGTCATTCATACTTGTTTGCTCTTCGAAATTGAGGAACTTTATTCATTTGTTAATTTGATGTTTAATGCATTCTCAAACGGAGCAACGAATTTCCAGGAAATATGTCGTGTTGTAAATTTTATTGAACGCTAAATTTTCTCTACCGAAAGTTTTGCTTCTTTGATGAAGTTGGAATGCTGCACCAGTTTGATTTTTCTTTTCATTCATCAAATTATTCCATATGGTCTGGTGTGCAGAATCAGGGCCAACATGTCGTTATACCGAGATTGCCGCCTAAAATGAGTTTCTTAAAAGAGATTTTTATAACATTGCACCTTTCGAGAAACTGCTGGGACCAAGAAACAAATTATTGTGACAAATACAATTTGTCGTACACCGGTGCCCTGGCTGGAACAGGAGGTTTGAAGGAAAATTTTGTCATTTTAGGCGTCTAACTTGTTGCAGAGTGGAGAGTAAGAATTCATGGTTTTGAAAACTAGGTCGAATCTGGGAATACCAAACTTTTTGTTGTTGTTGTTTCACGTGGAATTCGTGCTGGAAGAGGAAGAAGCACTTTCACGACGCTTTGATGCGTCTTATTCCTGTGAGAAAACGTAATCGATTTGCACTTGAAATGGACTGTTGGGAGAAATGCAGCTTGTTCGTCATCTGGAAAGCACTTTCCTCTCGGGGGGGCGGAAAACGAACGAGTCTACGAACGCGTACAGGAATTGGGACAATCCTGCCGGGACTCGGTTGATCTGTGTTTGCAGAGCTAGAGGGAAATTGGGCAACACTGCCATGTTGTTTGTTGCGGAGGGTGGAACAAAAAAAAAAGGAAGGGAAGAAAAAGAAAGAGAGGAAAAATCGCGGCGGAATTGAATCCGAATCGCCCGGGTGACCGATTTCCGACTTTCGCCTTCGCGTATAGTACCGACACTTTCTCGCCCCGTGAAGCAAGCCAGGCGAACAGACGAAATCACCGGACGGGAACGAGAGAGGCTCCCTTTCGCAACGCCATTTCCCAACCCGGCTCTACTTGGCGTGTCGACTTTTCTTTCTTCTTGCTCTCGTCCTCCCCCCACCTCCTCCTCTGTGTTTTTCGGCGCTGGAAGCGACACCTAGCCGACACCGCGTCATCGCGCGCGAGGGAGGCGGCAGGTGGTGGGGCAGTATCGATTCAACACCCCGCCTGCTGGATCCCGGGAATGGCGGGAGTCGTTCTTGCTGATCCCAACCCCTGGATATTATTATTACCGGTTTATATATACAGTATATATATTTTTTTTCCCCTCTACGATTTACGTAATTTAATTTCGTGCGAATCCGCGTTTTCCATGTACAAGGCTGTAGTATAGTTGAACTTAGAAAACTGGAACCTTCCCAAGTCGAAGACAGTACCTTCTTATGCCGAAGTCCCTTATAAACAATGTACTGTTTTGAAAACTTCCCAAGCTTGAAGGGTTTCCTCCTGTAACCTTCGTAACTCGGATTTTATCGAGGCCTTTTGATAACAGTGCTATTTCATCGACACATCATGAAATGAGAAATTTTGTGTGTGACACACTGAAATTATTGGGAAACTCCGGTTGCAATGGGAACGTTTTCAAATCTCATCGTGCAATACACCGAATATACACAGTTGGAAATCTAGAAAAAAAAAAACGATTCCTGGAACGTCGTGAGGAAACTTTTGGACTTTTTTCACACTTCTACAACATCTTACAGTTGAGCCTCGATAACGTGAAACTCCACTTCGTGTCGAATTTTTTTTTTCGAATCCTTGTTGGAATTCCTCTAGGGAGGTTTTCAGTGTATTGAATCTAGCTCGAAGGCCTTCTCCCATCAAACCTCCATGAGTTGAATTTTCCGAAGGCCTTTTGGCTGTATTTTATCGACACAGTGTGAAACGAGAAATTATTTCGTTTACTCACTTTGAAACGAGTGGGAAACTCTGACGTCAATGGGGAAGTTTTTACTTGTCATCTTGCGCCAACTTTAAAATATATGTTGACAATTTAAAACAATTAATTCCTGGGACGGAAAAGTTTTGGACTTTTCATGCACTTTTGCCACGTACAGTTGAACCTCGATAAATCGAACCTCCCTGAGTCATTTACCTGCTTGTGTCGAATTTTTTTTTTCTCTGAGATTCAATACATTGAAAACCTCCCTTACTCAAAGCTTTCCCCCCTCGAACCTCCATGAGTTGAATTTTCTGGAGGTCTTTCGGCTATTATTTCATTGACACAGGAAAGTTGAAAGGAATAAAAAATGTAACTTGATGTGTCTTGAACGGAAGTGAAATATCCATTGGGTAAAATGAACCCTTGCCTCCAAGTTCAGCATCCGGTTAACTCGTTAAAGAAGGAATTCAAGGCCCAGAATATCACCGATTACAATTCCCTGCAATTTTTCCCCAACGCGAAAGCTCCCAAATTTGGATATTTTTTTCGCAGTTTCTTTGAAATTTGACTGGGAGTGGTTTGACTGAATTTCCTTGTGTGCACTGGGACTGCAGTCGAGGGAAGAAGTTGATTTGGATCATAGCGAGCCTAGTTCTCATGACGACCACTTTGCTCCACTGAATCTCAGGACAAGTGAGAAAAACTCACACGGCTGTGTCGGTATGCTTGTCGAAGGCGATTTGATTATGATTGAAACTGGGGACGGGGTCCGTGCTCTGGTGTTGGTTGCAGTACGCTAATGTACTCTCATTCGAGGTCTCTTTTTCGTGCGTCCCATGCCTACCAACAGTCGAGTAGGGTAGTACTGTACTCTGATTTTTTAAAAATCGCTGTGTACAGTATTTATAACGCTGGTAGGAATGATGAAAATTTATAATTTTCATCATCTGAAAATTTATAATTTTCAATGAAATTAATTTTAATAATTAATAATGAAAATTTATAATTTTCATCATCCAGTATTTATTTTGTTATCCTAAATTGCGATAGAATTATCTAAAGGCACTTTTGTCTTTGGGGAAACGTCTCTCCCCAGAGAGCAATTAATCTAAAGAATGTAAACTCTCAAGAATAACTTCAAGACAAGAAGATTTAGTTCTTATAGCCAGGGTCCAAAATAAATACGACTTCTCAATATAGAGAGTTAACGTGTATTTCTTGCTACCTCAACCAATGCCAGACCAACAATGAATATCTGTACATAACAGCATGGTACCTTTATAGATTTGAGTAAAGCCAGACGCGACTGCACAACCAAAACAGGGATGCTAGAAAGGGCACAATGGAAATGACTGCAAACCAGACAGTGTGTTGCATGCACAATGACCTCATCTGCTTTGGAGCAACGGGTTGCTAGGCAGATTGTTTTGGAACTATAGATACAAAAATAGGCAGTATTCTTTATATATTGCAGGAAAACGCAGAATATTATTTGATGACAATTTGAAATTTTTTTTTACATATTTTCCCATTTTCTGAATATCAAGTGCTTGCCACATTTTCAACTCACTTTGAAATGAGTGGAAATCTCTGACTGCAATGGGAAAGGTTTTTACTCCTCATCATGCAGTACACTGAAGAACTATGTTGAAAATCTGAGAAAATCGTAGATTCCAGACACATGGTGAGGAAAATTTTAGAATTTTCTGAAACTCTCACAGCGTGATAGGTATTGAAATCCCCCGCAGAACTGGGACAAGTCTCCAAAGTGTAGGTTTGTGGTTGAGGTCCCATTTACGTATTTTGAAGGCTACATGAATTTTCCTACTAAGTTTCTACAGTACCTTATTTTTCAGCTGAAGTACTGTATTTTGTCAAGTCCAAGACATGCACTCTGCTTGAAGCATCCCATGACTGCTAATCTCTTGGTCATTGTTCATCGATATTTTTTAAATTCTGAATTTCGGCGGTGTCATCGCATATTTCTTCGCAACTGCAGTAGGCTGAATTTGAATTGAAACCTGGGGAAAAGGGAATGGAATATTCTTCGACTAAATACGCGTGATTTCTTGTTTTACAGGGCTGAAGTACCTTCATTCTGCCTCCATCCTCCACCGTGATATCAAGCCTGGAAACTTACTCGTCAACTCTGACTGCGTGCTGAAGGTGCGTATTTTTTTATGACTTTTCTTCAATTTCGTCAATGATCTGTTATAAAGTATATTAAGCGAATTTTGTGACACGGATTTCTCCCCAATTCCATTTGTTCCATCCAGGAGGAATTGTCAATGTTTTTGTCTCATCTCTGTATAAAATCTCATGGATTGATATTTTTGTACTCCCTTCAAGTATGAAAATTCCGAGAAGATTTGATTTCCTTCAAGAAATTGCTGTAATCAATTTTTTGAATTGAGGTCCACGGCATTGAAGCAATGTTGCGAAGGTGGATCGTTTCTAGGTTTTTTTAATGGACGAAAAGGGAATTTTTAATTTGAAAAGTTGGACGCTTGAAAATTTTCAAAACCGATAATTTTTTTTACGGACTTCTCATTTATCCAGTTGACACGCAGTTCCCTTATACTGTATGCGTAGTCTTCTTACTGTTCCAGTTCTACGAGCAATTATTAGTACAGAATTTAAAAAACAATCTCAACTCAATCGAGAAACAAAATATCTCACAGACTTTCATTCACCCAGTTGATGCGGAATTTTCCAAAAAATTTTGAGTCTTTTCTGTTAGAGTTCTACGAGCCATTATTAGTGTTCTGTAAAACAAATGAAAAACTATCTCACTATAAATGTTTACGCTCTGAATCACACGAGGGATGTGAAAATTATCGTCATGCGTTTCACCTTTCCTTTAAATAGTCATGCGCTTTTTGAAGTTCTTTCAATGTTTCGAACGGACACCAGTTGATTTTTTTTACTGGAGTAAAACGTAGTGAAAGTGTTGATTTCAATTTTAATGTTTATTCTAACCTGGGTCCTGCATAAGCATTCTTTCCTCATGATGTTGATGACTGTGTGTGTGTGTGGTTAGAACATGGAATTAGAAACAAAATGGTCGTGGGTTGAAATACTGTTCCATGAGGGCGATTGTGGTAATTATGTGATATGTATATTGCTGTTGTGTGTATGTCATTCTTGTACTGTACTGTATTGCGTATTGACTGAGTTGTCACCATTTTGCTCATAATTGATGCAGGTGGACTCTCACTGTAACGATTTTCTGTGTATAACGAATTTTTTGGCTTTTTTTTTAATGTCAAATCAGCAAGAAACTATCCATTTACCTTCTGATTGAGTTTTGAATGTGGCCAAAATTTCAAATCGAATACATCACACCATGTTTTTTTCCTTCTCAGAAACGTGCTTTGTTTGGAACGTGATTCAATACACCCACGAATAATGCTTCAAGAAGATGAAAAAGCGGAAAAAATTTAAAAATCCCGGCATTGTCAAATTTAAGAAAAGCATTAAAATATCTGACTACTGTATCTACAATTGTGTTGTCGAGAAAATGTGTGCCATCGTGTAGGCATGGATTTGTCCGAGTATCTTCATGGAGGAAAGGGAAAGTCCCTGTAAGAAATCTGCGATGAAAATCTAAAAAAATATTGCTCTGATGTGTCAAACATTTGCTGTTGTGCGGATGACGCAGTAATTTCATTATTACAGTATTAGCGTTGGTTCTCATCAAGTTGTGAGAATCACAAGTCTTTTGATAGTTGTAAGTAAGTTTCAAAAAGTTATTTTACATGATTTTTCCATAAAATTATTTCTGTTTTTTTTGCTTTTCTTTTACTGTGATAAGTCATGAGAAAAATGTCTGCAGAGGGACCAACGTAATTTACAATTTCTTCTAATGGTACAGTACTAGATGCAGTCAAGCCTCAATTTAGTGTCCGCAATTTCGTTTCACCCCTGGATGGTGCCACAAATTTCCCTGGAACAAATCTCCCTCCATTCTGTTTTTAAAGGAAACCTCAATTTAGTGCCAACTCACTTATTTACATGACGAAGTTGCTGTCCTGGATGAAAAGTGGTCCAAAATCAGATAATACATGTTTCTAAAGAGATCATTATTTTATTAATGAGAATCACATACCCATGCGCAGAATAATGAAAAACATTATAACTGAATCTACGTGTAAAGGGGTGGAATCATTTGGAGGTCCTCCACAGCAAAGAGTACCTCACTAACTGGAATAGCCTCTTCAATAAAATTAAGGAAAGCCCTCCTGCTCTTGTAAGTGTGTGCTTCCATTGAAAGGCTGATGCAAAACTGCAAGAAGAAGTTCCGCTCTTTTACTTGACCCAGTTTGTGCAAAAACCAAATGCAGTATATTATTTTGCCATATGATTGGAATGCAGTAAAAGCAGTTCATTTGAGCTTTGAATTATTTCCTGGGACTTTCTCTCTTCTGAAACAGACTCAAAGGTCTAACAATTCTGCAAAAAGGCTTGTTTTACCTACAGTAGAAGCCATAAACTAAATTTTCTTCTGAAACTATGCCACCCTTGCCAAAGTGCCGCAGAATTTGCTGTTGCTGGGACAGAGGATGACATTAAATTATGTTTGGATTGTATCCAGTAGGTGATTAGATTTACCAAGTTGTTGCACTCGTTCGTTAGATGTCGCTCGAACGTCTCGTACTTTTTCTTGCGTACGTACGTGTCTTTCGACAAGTGCTGAGAACAAATTCATCTTTTATTTTGCACAGATCTGTGATTTTGGACTGGCGCGAGTGGAGGAGCCGGATGAAGACGTCGCCATGACACAAGAGGTGGTGACGCAGTATTACCGAGCACCGGAGTTGCTTATGGGGGCCCGGCATTATGGACAAGCCGTGGATATTTGGTCCGTCGGATGCATTTTCGCAGAGCTTCTGGGCCGTCGCATTTTGTTCCAGGCGCAGACTCCTATCCAGCAGGTCTCGAATTGTTTCCTTTCTTTTCCTTTTTTCCTTTTTTTTTGAATAAAGAGATGTACAGTATACATATACTGTTCGTGGAGAAACACAATGAAATAAAGATGACTGTATGTGATTTGCGAGGCTTGTTGACACTTGACGCGTATTTTGTCACTTGACGTTTCCATTCGATAAGAGGAGAAAATCTCTCTCAGTAACTGAGCTACTTTTTGTTCCACGCGTGGTTATGAGAATTTGAAATTGTCCCGTGACGTTTCCATTGAACCTGAACCTCTTAAAGGTTCACTCAAAAACCTGTGAAGGTTAATTATTCTGCTTAACCTCATTACCTTCTCAAATGAGTACGAGTATCTTGCTCCAGACCAATAAGGAGCACACAAAAACTTGTATCCCTTATTACTGGTGGCAGCAGTTCTCTTTCAAGCATCCCATATTACTTGATGGATGAGTTTCAAAATGAAAAATAAGGGGACATTTTGGAACCTCTGCAATGTGGCCCTTGGATGCAAACAAATGTTTTAGTGTGGCCCTTGGCCACGTCTGAGTTGGGCAGCACTGCTTGATAGGATGGGTAGAAACCCCTGAGATAATTTTTATGGACAAGATCTTTGTGGAGAGAGAGAGTTCACCTGTATACAATGCAAAAACTCCTCCCTTGGTATAGATTTTTCATGAAGCGTTTTGTCAAAAGGCTTTAAAGGGACATCTGAACACATTATCACCCCCCTTGAACATTTGACACCCTTTACTTCATGCATTGTCAGCTTACTGGTTCACTACTTCATGCCCCTCCAGCTTTGAAAGTACAGTTGAACCTCTTTGGGTTGAACATGAAGGGACCAGCAAAAAGAAAACTGACTTTGGAAAGTTTTGAGTTGGGGTGAAGAAAGAAGAATTCCAGGATATTGTAATTGGTGATTTTCTAGTTCTTGAATTGCTTGTTGAATGAGTTGACTGAATGCTGAACTTGGAGGCACAGATTAATTTGCCCACTTAGTCTTCCACTTCCTTTCAAAACGCATGATGCTATATTTTTGTTCCTCTTCTCTTTCCTTTGTCAATGAAATAATATTCAAAAGGCTTCAGAAAATTCGATTTATGGATGTTGGAAATGAAAATTTGTCTGAGTTGGTCACTTTTTAATGCGTTGTTTCTTGAGGAATTCAGACAGGGACTTGAAAAAATTCGAAATAGGGAGGTTTGAGTCACCAGGGTTAAACTTTCAACCGTATTACTTGTGACATGAATTCCAAATGTTGAGAAGTTTGTTACCAGCTTTTTTGGTAATACTTTGGTGTGCCAACGAAAGTTGTGAGCTTTTGGGTCAGAAAGAATGAATAAATTGTAATGCACAATGAACCTGAGACACAGATACGAATATCTCAGAAGTGACTTTTGGACCTTGCTAACTCTAACTTCCCTGTACTGGGTCATTTTTTATCCATATCTTTTCTACTTTTTAGATAATGGTTAAAACAAAACAAAAAAATTCATCATATCAGCTAGTCTGGGATTTCTAGCACTCTTTCACATGGTTGGAGAGTTCTGGCTGTTACTGGAAAGTTTTCCCTTATAGTCATGCAGTAAATTGAAGAAAAAAAGTTTTCAAGAATCTGAAAAAATCCCAAAACCCTATAACATCATGGTCTATGTCATGATTTTTTTTTAAATATATAAATCACGCCTGCACTGAAAATCTCAGAGGTGGCGTCCAACTGGGACAACCCTCATACCCACCCTGATAGTTTTGTGTCTCTTTTCGGAATGAAATGCGTGCTATATGCCTGTACGTGGCCTCCCTTGGATGGCCCTCGTAACTGTAGCCTGAGCCTTATTTTTTCCCCTTGCTTGCAGCTGGACATGATAACAGACTTGCTGGGCACCCCGTCAGCCGAGGAGATGAAGCACGCTTGTGAAGGCGCCCGGCTGCACATGAGACGCAATGGGCACAAGCCACCAGCCCTGACTGCCCTCTACACCTTGTCTCCGCAAGCAACCCACGAAGCTGTCTACCTGCTCTCCCAAATGCTAGTCTTCGACCCGGTATGTTTCCACGAATCATCTCGATGTCGTATCAAGAAAAAAAACATGAGCAAAATCAACCCCGCGATCGGACCGTATTTATATACAAAACCGACAAATAATTCCGCTACAAATTTTTGGAAGCGTGGAAAAGTATGCGAGTAAGAAGTAGATGAAGTCGGACGGAAGAAAAGTATACTGTACGATATTGATAGACATTTCAAACATTTATTTTCTTTTAAAATGTCTGTTTTTCAAAGAGACGTCGCTTAAACAAAGACCAAGGAGCTTAAAGCAACATCTCTCTCTCTTTCTCTCAGGGTTTTTTTTTGTGCACTTATTACTCACGCACCTACACCAAAGTCCTATTCTCCATCTCATGCGCCGAGGCGCTGCGGCACCCGTATTTGGACGAAGGCCGGCTGAGGTACCACTCGTGCATGTGCAAGTGTTGCCATCCGACGACGTGCGGCGGAAGGCAGTACACGGACGACTTCGAGCCCGTCGCCCCGCAGCACTTCGACAGCTCCTGGGAGAAGGAGCTCACGACTACTCAAGTTGTCAAAGGTGCTGCGCCCATTTTCCCTCGCTTTTCTCCTTCCTTTCTCCCGTCCTCTTTTTTCAAATGTTTGCCAATTTCCTGTCCTGTTTCTCTCGTGTAAGTCAGATGCCGACGCAATCGGTGTGTCGAGAGTGTCCTGATGTTGGAATGTCCCTAAGTCGAGTCTCATTTCCTCGTTGTAGACATCAATCCTAATGTGATTAATTGGTTCTCCTTTTTTGTCAAAAATTAGAAATAAGTCCTCAAAAAATGCAATAAATATTGTTTCCTTCAACTTCAAGTTTTAGAAAACAACAGCGTGGAACAAAACCACAAAGAAAAATAAAAAGTCTTGCTATAATATGAACAGATGAAGCACAAAGAAGCTTTTGATTATGAATTGGAGTGAATTTATCATGAAATATTTTTGAATTTTTTGGATATAAATACATTAGCTTGCTTTCTTCAAAATACTGTGTATCAAAACTTAAAAATAATTTACGAGCACAGTACTTTACTGTCAACGGATTGCACAGGGCTTTTTGGACTTGGGGGAAAAAGGGTTTTGCTTACGCGACCCCATCAATAAAGAAGTCGAATTAATTGTTATTCATTGACCTCTCTTCTGACTGCAAATCCGTGAATTACAATTATTCTCAAAATACCGCTGTCGGGGATTTTCTCGGTAGTGCGTGAGACCCGAGAATGATCGATATTTCTGCGAATCTAGATATTTTTCTGGTCCGGGATTTGAGCGACACCTGGTGTACGTCTCAGGAAGGGATTGTGGGCATTGAAACGAAAACGTGCCCATCTTCAGTATCAAGTTAATTACATTTGAGCCGCGATAACTCGAACATCTCAGAGTCGAATATCTGCCTGTGTCGAAATTCTTTCAAATCCCCTTGGAAACAATGGATTAAAAAAAAACCTCTCAAAACCGAAGGCTTTTCCTCTCAAACCTCCACCACTCGAATTTTCTGGACGCTTTTTGGCTACTACAGCAGTTGAACCTCTCTGAGTCGAATTTCTAGAGACCAGAAAAAAATTCGACTTAGGGAGGGTTCTGATATTTTGATGTTTTGAGTAAAGGAAACAAACATTTTTGCTGCAAGGAAAATGGGGAAATTGTAGATGAGGAAATTCTGGGCCTAAATTTGTAAACAGGGGTTCATTTGTTCAATTAGTCCTTCACTGTATTTCAAAATGCGTAAAATAAATTGTTTTGTTGATTTTTTCTTTCATATTTCAAGGAAATAATAACCAAAAGGCTTCAGAAAATTCGACTTACAGAGGTTTGAAAGAAAAATACTTCGAGTTAGGGAGGTTTTCAATACATTGTTTCTATGGGAATCCAGACAGGGACTTGAAAAAAATTCGAGTTACGGAGGTACAGTATTCGACTTAGCGAGGTTAACCTGTATTTTATTCACGCAAGAAAGAGGGAAGCGATAAAAAGGTAAATTGATGTGTTCTGAGAGGAAGTGCCGCCCAACTCATTCACAAAGAAATTTAATGTCTATAAAATCACTAATTAGAATTTCGTGGAATTCTTCCTTTCTTCCCAAGGCAAATACTTGTTTCTTGCCTAAAACCCTTTCCGACTCATTTTTTTTCTTTTTTTTTTTTTGCTTCTGACCCTCGACGTTTTGGATGCAGTGTGTTGTTCGACGATTTTTGGCTCTGCAAAATGTAACTCGTGGGTTGTGTTTTCTTTGCAGAACGAATGCACAAGTACGTGCTGGATAGACTCAACAATGGCAGAGTGCCGCTGTGCATCAACCCGCAGTCTGCCGCCTTCAAGTCGTTCGCGAGCTCGACCGTCGCGCAGCCGTCGGAACTACCTCCGAGCCCGCACCACTGGGAGTGACACCTACCCGACGAAAGCCTCCTTCTCCTCTGTGATACTAACCCCTCTCGTTGGGGTATTTTCAGAAGTCTGCGAGTTGGCCATGATGAGCAAACGAGTTCTTCCCTGTCGTGCGCCGGAGATGGTCCATATTTTACTCGGTGTTCTGTAAGTCTCCATGCCTCGGTTAGGATGTGAAGCACTGACGAAAGAAAAGAGAGAACTATTTGTTGAAGCACGAGCATGAAAGGAAAAAAGAAAAAGCGAGAAAAAAAGTGGCTCTCCCTTGTGAAAAAGGAAAGGAAGAATCGGAAGAGTTCAGAGTGTGGAAGAAGAAGAAGAAGAAGAATGGCGTGATTCAGGAATACGGGTTAGTCGCGTTAGTTCATCAGTTTGTGATCCCCCGTCTGCTTTCGGTTTGCGCTTGCCGCGGTCAAGTGTTTCGCTTGTATTACGATACTTTTTTTGTGTGTGTCAAACGATTCGAATGAGGGCAAAAGGAAAGGGAGAATACGTGCGCGGCGGGAAGTTTAGGTCACTCTTTGAAAATGTGAATCCTTCGACCCGATGTTCTTCATCAGTATGGAATTTTTGAAGATAGGAAACAAACGTGCGAGAAGTTGTATCTGGTTTCTCCGCGCGAATTACCCTCTTCTTGATTACTCTAACTCTTTTTAAACCTTCTTTTCCGCCCAGTGGGAGAATAGTTGAGAAGTGCTGCCCAAATCAGATTAGGCCGAATGCCGCATTACAGAATTGGAGAGAGTCCTTGAGGCCGCGATCGAAATTGTCCCCCTTTTCAATGAAAAGCTTCGAATTTGTTTCAGTGCTATGCATTGAATCACAAGCATGGTCTTGTAGTATTTTTGAATAATGGCGGCTGCAACCGTGAAAATTATAGACTGTGGAATGGATGAAGTTTATCTGTTGGGCAGCGCTGTCGTAGAGGCTGAATAATTCTCCGCATCGAAAAATGTAGTGATCCGTCCACGTGATCCGAGCATCTGGAGTTCTAGACTAGACTATCAAAAATTTTCAAGTACCCACGTTTCCTGTTGGAGTCGTTCCGCTTCCGGCGGAAACTAGAAAAAACCCTGGTATTTTTGTTTCCTCTGTTTGAAGCGAACTCTCCGTTGACTCTCGAATGTAATCCGCGAAGGTCGAGGGAAGTTGGAAAGAGGAAGTCGACCGGGGACAAGAGTGACCATTCTTGAATTGCTGAGTGCCTTCGACAAGGCATCGGACTGCGCATTTTTTATCTGAAGATGGGGTTGAACATTCTGGCGCGAAGGTCAGGCTGAAACGACGCTCGTGATCGGATGGAAGGACGTTTTCAATTGAAACTTGATTCTCGCTGCCGTCTCTTCGCTTCTTGTGGGGTTTTTTTTTCTCGTTATTTCTTGTCGAGACCACTTGCAATTTTTTTTTCAGGATGTGCATCGTGTTGGAACGAGGTCATGTCTCGACGAAAAAAAATTATTAGGTGGACTAGTGTGATATCTGCCGCACTCCTGCATGCACCAGTGTGTTGTCTACTGTACTGCAGAACCTGCAAATTTTACCCTTCGAAATGCCCGATTCACATCAGAGTTCCTCTGGACCAGTGCTGCCCAACTTAGATGTGGCCAAGGGCCATATTAGTACTACATTTGCTTGTTGCCTAGGGCCACATTGCAGAGGTGGAGAGTCTTCGTGAGCCGCGAGAGATAATAATTCTTGAGGTTCCGAATTTTCCCTTATTCAATGGACAGTTTCAAATTTAATTCAGTGCTATGAATTGTATCACAGGCATAGTTTTTGTATAATTTTTTAAGGGTGGAGCAACATTTTTAATTTTAAAATTAATCTTTCAACATACCGTATATTTTAGATAGCGATGGCTGAAAATCGTAGGGAATGAACTGCACGATGGATGAACAGTATCCGTGGGCCATGTTCGGACATTTGAGTGCTTCCTTTGGCTTATTTCCTGTCCTCTAATTTGTTCAGGGATGTAAATGGCAAGAGGGAGTTCTTTCTCATGTTAGAGCTGTCTGTACAGTATTGAAATTGAGTGCTTCTTCTTAATTTTCCAAGTGGACAAAGTGGCAAGAGCAAAGCTATTTTGTGTTAAATTTAGATTTCTGATGGTAAAGAACAAGTGTTCCTCCTGTGTAATGTTATTACAGTTCGACCTTGATAACTTGAACCTCACCTCTTGTAGTCAAATCCTTTTTCAAGTCCCTGTCTGAATTCCCCCATAAACAATTCATTAAAAACCTCTAACTTGACGGCATTTCCTCTCAAGCCTTGACAGTTTGAATTTTCTGAGGCATCATTTTATTGGTACAGGAAAGAGAAAAGCAGTAGAAAAGAAACTTGTTTTTGAAAGGAAATGGAAGACCAATTGGGCAAATGAACCCTTGTCTCCAAGTTCAGCATCCTGTCAACTCATTCAAGAAGCAATTGAAGGCCCAGAATATCACCGTTTATAATTTCCTGCAATCCTTCAATGTAAATGTTGTTTTGCCAACTGAATAAAGGCATACCCAAGAAAGATTGCACCACAACTTTTAGTCCCAATTTTTGGATAAAAAGGTGTGCTTGGTACAGTACTTGCATAAAATACAGCACTGTACAGTATGCTCTGTTTTGCAGTTTTAGAGAAACCATCAGATTTGCAAAATGTAGAGGGTGTTATTCAGTTTGTTGAAAAGTATGTCACCATAAGTTGTCAGCATACTTCTGACTGGAAAGTCCTCCTGCAGATGGCATATTGGTGCATGTGTGTGAGTGTATACTTTATCTAGAAATCTGGATTCACTTCATGGCAGGTGACACGCTTGACCAGTTTTTATGCCTAGAGAGAAATACTGTACACTTGATGTTTTCTCTCGGACAATCGCAAGACGGACGTAGGCTTAGGATCACAAATGTTTTGTGAACCATCAGCTCTCGCATTTCCATGATCCAAGTCGCTCTTTTCGAGCTCGTTGCCTGAACAAGGCACTAAAGTTGATGATCATCATGCGGAAGCATGTTTCGAGTCCATCCGCTGTGAGAAGAATATTTTAATTTTAGAAGCGCCATCTGTCCGTGTCGGTCAGGGGTTTTTTGTGTGTTTTTGTTTTTTAAATGAAAAAAATTCGATGTCCGGCGGAGTGGAAAAAAAAAAACCTTGCTGCAAAAGGATGGGAGGAGTTAATGTCTCCGATTTTCTGATGCTGACCGGGCGATTGGTCAACTTGCAAAACTTTTGGAAATACCCTCGTACATACATGTTAAACCGTCTCGTGTGCGTGGCATTACTTCGAACCCTCATCATCGCCTCTGTTTCGTGTGACCGTTGTGAAAATACAAAAAGTACGAAGTGAGAGGAGCCAAAGAAGGGCGTGTAATCAAGTCGTGTAAATTCCGTGTCAGAGGTTTTTTGGCTGGCAAATTTTTCGTGTTGCACAAGTAGGTTCTTTTCCGTTGGTTCGTGCGTCCGTTCGTTTGTTTGTTTGTTTGTTTGTTTGGTTTTTTTTTCGGTGGGATCAAGAAAAAGGTTTTTTGGCTCTCGTTTCCGACTGGTGTGAGATATTTCATTTTTTATGCTGTATTCGTTGTCCCTTACCGACGTTTATATCTTGAACGCGAGCAATGAAGCACTTTTGATATGCTCTTTGAAACGTGGTCTTCTCCATTCATTTTCTCATGATTTCATGTATCTGTCCTGGTGACAAGTCTCTTCCGCGAGGTAATGTTTCGAAGTGAAGCCACCGTGGAAAAAGAAGCCCTAGCCTTTTTTCGGGATGAACGAACCTTGAAGAGGTTCGACGAAAACGGGAACTTCCACAAAAATTGTGATTATCCAACTTGACGCAGTACAGTGGGGGGCCCCGGCATACGGACACCCTGACATGCAGATAATTCGACTTATGTGCACTTCAAACAAGCAAACAAAATCTGCCGTGACATATTGACTACGCAAAACATTTTCAAGGAAATAGAAAACTTATTTTTCAACATTGTGATATCTTTTGATAAAAAATTGACCTATTGTTATTGTTGACCTTCCCAGTTACATCATGTCTTCTTTTACATAATTAATTTCGAAAGAAGTCTAATAGTTTGCTCACATTTTCAGGGATTTTTCCATCAACACTGCAGTACAGTGCTGTATAGCGATACTTGTGCATTATTTTTATGACTTTTTGGACTCCTTTCATGCCCAAAGTGCAGTTTCTGCGTGATTTTCTTCTGTACAGCTATCTTTGAAGTTGAGAGAAAAATTCATTGACTTTTTCGGAAGACATTTTCTTATGTTTTGAAAAATGTGAGAAGAGATGGAGCCTTTTCTCCATGAAATCTGCGGGAAGATGTGATCCGACTTATGGATGCTGAAACCATCAAACTTATGGACGAAGTGTAAAAAGTATAAGTACATACTGAACGGTATACTAGTGTAATTGTATTTTTGGACTCTCAAATGTACTTTATATGACTGGCTGACTTTGAGAACCAACTGTTGGACACATTTTGAATGTTCCATTCCTTATTTTAACGCATGTGCGCCAATCTATAGGTTGATGGACAAAGAATGTTGCCAGCATGTCTCAGGTTCATTTCCTGCAGGGAGGTTTTGCAAAGACGGGTGTGGCAACCTTGCAGCAATAGTGCACTGTTTATTATTATGGTTGATGAACTTTATGTACCTGACAAGCCCCAAGTGAGGAGTTATTCTTTGTGTGACCCCACAAATGGTGCACAATGGGGTCACAATTGGTGTACATAGGCTATTCTGTGGTCAAGCATGCACCTCTGCAGACAAAATTTTGCTACCATTCCTGGGCTACATTTGGTGCACAAATGTGACATAACTAGAGTATCACACAAATGCACCAACTGGTGTAACTTATTTGTTTAAAAATGTGACCCTGAGTAATCCTGGTGTGAACACACAATTGGTGCACATCGGGTACAGTATATGCCTGTGAAACAGAAGAACTTTGGTACACTTCAGGTGCACAGCAGGGGTCACTGTGTAGAATTACAAACATACCCCCAGTGTGCACCAATTTCCCCACTCAGGCAGTTAACAGTATGGCAATGCATATTTACTCTATGGACAAGTGCATGGGTGAATGGACATTTAGGTAGATCAGCGTGGTAGAAGCTATTGACTCATGTGCATCATTGAAATAAACAACGGTTCTCAGACATGGGTATGATAGATGTCAGACTTAATTCAACACAAAAATGTACCATGCATATCAAAAGTTTCAAGACTGAGCAAGAGGGTGGATGTCATACTGCAGTGATAGTAACCATAAAATGCTTACTTCATACTGTACTCTACAAGCATTGGCCTTTTCCATCCTTTTTTGAATGCGCTGTTTGTGCTTGTCATTATAGGGGCACATCACTTGGCCAAGTAATGTACCACCTGCTGCATGCTGTTGATCAATGAACAACTTTATACTTTGTGCATTTCATGTATGCATGATATACACAGGTTCCAATTGAGTAACATACACATACATGTACTGCATGCATCTATATATGAAAAGAACAGTGGCTCCCAATAAACTACTGAGGTTACTTTTGAGCACCACATGCACCTGTCTTTCTAAATTAAAAGAATAGAACTAATAAAAAAAATAAGCGTGGAGTGAAGATCACCTAGGTGGCAGGTATACTTTTTACACATTTTTTAGGTGATCAAGTGCTTGAGGAAATGTAATAGACACATTTCAAGCAAAAGTATCTGAAAAAACTGAATTTGATGAAGAAGGACTACAATTCATCTGCAATACAAGTCAAAATTCAACTTTTGATGCGCTTTACTTTAGAAATTTTTTTAAATAAGCATGGGTTTGTTTTTTACTTGGGATAGTTGGGAATGACAATTTTCTGAAATTGTCTGAAATTTAGCTTCTTAAATGTCCTGCTTGCATGGGGGTGAGTGGTATACTTGAGGAACTACAGCATCTGCTCTTCAGACACTTTTCAATGGGCCTAATTATAATACAGCTGCCTATTTGGGGAAAGAAATTGAGCTGACACAAAAAGTACCTTCAAAAAGACTAAGCAAGGGTTGAGATCATATATGCGATAGCTCACAGCAGGAAAAGGCCAGAGGACAAATGAAGATAAACTTTTTTTCAGGACCAACAGATTCATTTGCAATAATTGGATGATATGCAAGTTCAAACAGGCTCTGACAAGTAAATTGACTGTAAGAAGTGATCTATTATTCAAAGAGCATATAAAACCTCTGATGCTCTGTAAGATTTTGGCACACTCCATTCAACATCATTTTAAGTTCTTTTTGAGGCAGTGTGCCAAGGTTCTGTATGTATAGGACTAGCATTTTACAGTTGACCCCTTGATGATTACTGGAACCTCTCATCATTGTCAAATACCTCCCTATGTCAAATTGTCAAGTCCCAGTATGAATTCCCTAAGAAAAAATGCATTAAAAATGTTACTAACTCAAACCTCCATAACTCAAATTTTCTTTTGCCTATTAATTCATTGTGAAACTGGATAGATGAAAGGAATAAAAATTTAACTTGATGGGTTTTGAAAATGAAGTGAAAGAATAATTGGGAAAATAAACCCTTGCCACACAGTTTAGCATCCAGTCAACTCATTCAAGAACCAGTTCAAGGCCTATAGAAAATTAACCAATTAAAATTTTCTGTAATTCTTTGTTGTTTCCCCATCAGATATTCCCATTTATGCAACTCAAATCCTCCCCTAACTTGATTTTGTTGCTGGTCCCTTGAAGTTTGACTTAAAGAGGTTTGGCTGTACTCAATAACTAGGTTGGTCTTGGGAACCACACATCATGTACAGGGTGGGCCAGAAAAATTAACCAATTTTTTACTTGAAATAGCTCAGTAGAATATTGAGCTCTGGCAATGAAAAAATGCCAAATGAAAGCTTCTTCAATTTCTTTTCAAAAAATATGTAGTTTTATGGTTCCAAGCGCATGGTAACCAGAACCATTTGAATGAAAACTTGAAAAAAAGAGTTGTCAGGCAACTCTTCCCAGGCACTAGCCATGAGACTGGCACCCACCAAGCTTTCATCCAGATTTGGGAGTAGAGCAGCATCCCGATGCTCAATTTTGTTGTTGCATTTCTAACCCCCTCCTCCTAAGTTTTGGGAATGTGAGCATCCTATTGAAGGCAGCACGAAGTTTGCTTGTTGAATTACTGGCCCTGCACTGCCCCATATATCTCTATAGAAACACCTCTGAAGAACAGCAGCTTAGTGCAAGGAGTTGACTGAAAAACTTTTTTGGGTTATCTTGTGACCATGTTGTGGCACTTGGGTCTACATACCATTTCAAAGAAAATTGAACAAGCTTTCACTTTTTTCATTGACACATCTCAATTTTTGGTACTTTCCTGTTATCTCAGTATACTTACTTTCCTGTTATCTCAGTACCTGCTTTCCTGTTATCTCAGTACCTGTTTTCCTGTTATCTCAATACCTACTTTCCTGTTATCTCTGAACCTTCCCTCTGACCAATTTAACCTGACCTAACCTAAGTTTACCTAACCACCTCCCAAAATCAGTTTCAGTTGAATGCGGAAAAATAAAATTCACAGTTTCTGGTACGTTGTTGTGATTATGAAGTTGTCCTAAAGATTTGTCTGGATGGTAGTGAGGTCTAGGAATGAGTTACAGAGATAACAGGAAAGTACCAAATACTATTTTCTAATGCATAGTTTCCACATGTAGTTTGTATCTGCCTAGCACCCACGTTGCACAGAAATCATGCCATTTCATTGCTGTCTGGTCACCAGTCATTTACCTTTTGAAACATCCTGGTTCCATTTCTTTTTATACCTGAATGGTCAGGAGCCTTTTGAAAGAGACCCAAAATGTATAAAGGTTGCTGCAGTAATCGAGGGTTTAGTGTTGAGCTACATCCCATCTCTCGGAATGTACTTCTAGATATTTACTCAATGTAATCTCAAGAGGAATTTCAATACAAAAATGAGTCTTTTGAACCCGCTCGCAAACATTTTCCTCGCATATACGTGCATGGCCATCATCAATAAGCGGAATGTGCTGTACTCACTGACAATCGCTGATGTGGAACTTGGACTCGTCAGTGCAGTGGAAAAACTTGCCGTTGAACAACTGCACTGCGACTACGGCAAAGATGAATTGAAACAGCAGGTAGACGATGAGGATGTTGAAGACGTTCTTGAGTGAGTTGACGACGCAGTCGAACACGGCCTTTAGTTTCGGCACTCGCTTGATGGTCTTGAGGGGTCGTAAAACTCGCAACACCCTCAGCGACTTGATGGTGCTCAAATTCTGACCCGTCGAACTCCCCCTATATACATCGTCAATTTTGGATGATTCCAAAAAGTTTTTTCAGCTTATTTCGTGTCACGATTTCTCCGAAAGATTTTCAAACTTTTCTTTTTCGGAGCAAACGGCATCGAAGAGGTGAGTGACACATTTTTTGCAAAATTGATTTAAAAAGACCGATTTCAGAAAAGAGAGACAGAAAAATTGCTGATGTGAAGCAAAAAAAAATACATATAAAGGTTTTCTGACTCGCAAAAAAAGCATTTCCCCGGAATATTTCCATATTCAAATAATATTTTCGAAGCTCCAAGAAGAAACGCTAAATCCTTAAAAATAGGTTTCAAGCTTGCAGCACGCTTCGGAATGTGACTTTTTTAAACGTTATCCTCCGGAATTAGGTCCCAAAGATGTCACCTGAAATTTCCATTTTTTTGTGCGAGGACATTATGCATAAAGTTGAATTATACCAGGCTAAGTTAATTCCAAATTCTTTTTTTCAGTGCTCCCAACCGATGGTCTGTGGACTGGTGCTGGTCTGCAAAAGTTTTTTGCTGGTCTGGCAGACATTTTCTTCAGCATGATAAATTAATCAAAAGTAGCAATGTTTTCTAGTACTGTAGCTGTTTTCTTCATCTGACATTTTGGAAAGGCAGTGTCAGTTGAAATTATCTGATGAAAAAAAAAATGTTGACCCTGCTTCTGAAAACACTTCAGATACATTTTCACCATCAAATATAAATTCTTTACATATTTTCTTCCAAAAAACCTTTCTTCAAGCCCACCTTTAAATTTTCTTCAAGACATTCCATAGCTGTCTCTTTGGCTCTTGACTTGATTTTTGCAAAAAGCACAACATTTTCAAATACTGTACCTGCCATGAATTCTCTCAAACAAAACTTTTTTGAGTCTGCAAAATTTAAGAAACTTTGCTGGTCATTAGAAAATTTTTCGGAAATTTGCTGATTGTCACTATTTTTCCATGGAAATACGCCGGTCCGAAGGCCCAAAAAGGTTGCGGAACACTGCTTCAGATCATGCAAATATAATTACGCCATTTCTGGTCATGTCAGCGATTTACGCGACACCTGTCGAACGCTTCACAAAGCAATGTTGAATAATAACAGAAATAATAGCACTTTCTTTATTTCTCCTGTTCTGGATTGATCAATATCATATGCATTTACAATTTGAAACAATCTGAGTCCGTGGGAAAAAAAAATGAAAATGGAGTGAAAAAATGTTCAGCAAAAACTTGTCCTCATCACTCATGTATATATACCCACTTGCTCAGGAAAAGAAAAATGCGTGAACTGTGAAGCTGGATAATTTTTTTCCTGCCAGTACCCAAGCGCAGTACCGAAAAGGGAAACTTACTTACGAATTACCGATAAAAAAAAAGAAAGAAAAAAAAACTCGAGGAAAATGAGAGACATGAATAGGAAACACGACCCAAGGTGTCAGCAGTACTCACGAGAAGGCAAAGGCGATGAGCGCACAAATGACGACAATCGCATCTAAAATGTTCCACGGGTCCCGACAGTAAGACCCAGGGTGTAGAACTATGCCTAAGTCTACCACCTGCCAGAATATACGATACAAGACAAGTCGGAGGTGTACAGAAAAGATATGAAAAAATACCCGACGAAACGTTCCAAATGAACAGGACAGATGATGAAAAGCGACAATAAATAATTCAAAGGGTACAGTATGTAAAAAATCGACGATACGAAAATAAAAAAAAGTCAATCGCGGAAAATTCAAACTTTACCCAAAAATACTTTCGTACATCACCTGCTGTTTCCTTCTCGCTTTCCGAGTCCACCAACACATTTTGCGAAACAATAAAATACCGAAGCGAATTTTCAATCGGAATATATATATACCTCCAAATGCAAATTCAGCCGACCGTTCTACGTTCCAATGTATCGAATAAAAGCCTCAAGATCGATGACAAACAAAACTCGTACCCTGACAAATCTTTATGCAGCAAGTACGGTAGACAGAAAGGCAGGTTTCAGCGGAAATTTGACAATAATAAGTGATACCCAACGAATTATACGGAATACACTGCCTACACTTGAGCCACCAAGTGGCGTGTGGACATCAATCACAATGATAAAAATATAACAATGAGTTTGAAACAGAGAGTAATTCCAACATATGTGTATATATACGGAGGTTCAAAAAATTCACTCTGCAATGGGAAAGGTTCCATTGGATTCATGCATTTTCCTACTTTTGTTCAATGCAATGACGTATTTCTTTATTTCGAGCAGATGTCACTGTCAGTCAAAAAATTTTGTTCAATGACACATTTCAATATTACCAGATTTATTTTTATACTTCAGTTCCCCGCTCAACCAAGGGCAAAAAAGAAGACAGATGATTAAAATCATAGTGGAATTTCAATCTGATAATAGAAAAACGAAATATAATGAGCAACAATTGTCATAGTGATTATTTTTCAACCTCTTTCAACATAAAATGATTTGCATGAAACAAGTTTCCATTTTTGAGGATTTTTCTGGATGTTGGCATTGTGCAGATTTCAGTAAAAATTTAAATTTGTGAGCAGGATTTTGTGAAAACAAAGATAATTGAAAAAAAAATTTATCAAACAATGGACAGAGGTTCTTTGTTATTTTTTTAGCATCCTGAAAAGGTATACAAAATGTAGTTCGAGAAAGTTTGGTACCAAAAAGCTCCAGATAAGTTCCAAAAATAATAAAAACCTAGCGTAAATTTCTTTCAGGAAATTTTTTCATGGACACATCTGCTCATTTTTAAGCCCCAATAAGTCTCAAAACTTTTCCAGAGAATAACCTGCCTTTTCCCCATTTGCATAGTCAACCTTTTGGACACCCTAATTTAGCCAAATGTAATACACCAGCGTGTATATATATATATATATATATACTGTATATATACGAGTACGATAGAGTACGATACTTGAACAAGGTCGGGGGTCACACGTACTACGTACGAGACCCCGACAAAGAAGGCGTGGTTCCAAATACCCAACGTGTTTCGACTGCCCAACTGACTTTTTACTGCTCCAAGATAAAACATGTTCTGGCTCCATCTAGCGTTACTCACATGAGGTTCATCGTAAATGACATGAGAGCACAGATCACGACGACGGAGTCCATGAAGTTCCAGAAGTCCCTCAGGTAGGACCCCGGGTGCCCGATTACTCCTAAATCTAGCACCTGATTTTTCCCCCAACACAAAACCAACATAGTTTTTTTTTTTCGTCCCATCAAAAACACAACAAAAATTCATAAGATGAGACTATATGTACTCGACAATTCATGGTCTTACGCGTGTTCTTCCTTTTCACCTCGTTTGATAAGGATCTAAACTCGGGAAAAATACTCGGAACATGAGTTCTTCCAAGTTAAGCTTTTTATGAAAGGGGTCAAGGAGGAGTTTTTCAGCGGAAATATTGCACCACGAATGGAGGAACTCAAAGACCACGTGATAAGTCATCGGGATCTTATGTTACAAAAGACCTTATCTATAGGGGTGAATAAATCTGACGAAAAATATCATTTTTTTCCATTTAAGTGACGCTTGATAAGGGAAAAAACGGAATAAACGCACCTTGAGCACCATTTCGACCGTGAAAACACCGGTGAAGGCGTAATCGAAATAGTTGAGGATCTCGTTCCTGTAAGACTTTTCTTCCACTGGGTCTTCAGCTGCTAAGGCGATGCTACTTAGTGAGATGACGATCATGATGAAGAAATCAAAGTAGGGGAGATTCACGACCCAATGAGCTGCTCGTCGGATCCTTGAAAACGCGAGAAAGATCGAACGTTTTCAGAACTTTTTTTT
>CAJPEX010003715.1:0-26762 GCA_905338405.1 Notodromas monacha
AAATGAAGGTCAATTTATCTCAGAAGGAGTTGTTCAAGGTCATCACAGGAAAATATAACCCACAGAATAAGCTGCATGAAATTTTTTACAATGAAATGTTACCCTTCAGTTCATTCAAATTTTTTTAAGGTTTTACTTATGCTTATTCTGGAAATAAATCACATTCTTGAATGAATGAACAGAACACTTCATTTGCCGCTTTTCAGCATTCACAAGGTTCAATCAAGTTTTCCACATCCAAACCCCCTCCCCAAGCAACCCAAATCAACTCAAAGACATTTAATCACTTCATAGCAGGAAACAGAGCACAAATGGATAACAAAAATCAAAGAAAATACAATCCATGAAATGCAACTGGACATCTGACATGTATGCATACACCCATCCTTTCCCTGACATTCAAAACAAAATATCAATAACAATTAATTTAAAGCACTAGGTCTTCAGCTTGTTTCTGTATGTGGTTTAGTTGAATGAACAATGTTCTCTCTTAGAAACTACTCTTTAGTATGTTCCGGTTGTCAAATAGAACTAGGAAATTCTAAAGTCTTTCCCAGAGAAAGAACTAACTCGGAACACTTGGGACAATTCACCGTTTATTTCAGAAGACAACAATCATTCATTGAAATAAATATTGCACTTTAGAAAAGGCTCATAATCAACTGTTTGAAAATGTCAGCGTACAATGCCTAAATATATAAAATGTATACCTTAAAATGAAGGTAGATTTATCTCACAAAGAGTTGTTCAAGGTCATCACAGGAAAATATATAACTCACACAATATGCTGCATGAAATGTTTTACAATGAAATGTTACTGTTCAGTTCAATCACATACTTTTGCGGTTTTTATTGTATTGCTTCTGGGAATAAACCACTTTCTTATTTGTGCAGAAACTTTCTTACTACTGTACGTTTTGGCTGTGAAGTACTCTGCGTGTTGATTTGTTGAGAAAAACTTCCGGTATCGACAGTTTCATTTCTTTTTTCCTGGAATATTGTCATGATTTCGTAGAATAATCTCGAGAAAATGAGTCTTAATCGGCGCGGTAGAAATATGAAAAAAGTGGAACTTTAAAAACAATTTTAAAAAACGGAAGGGCATTTTACATTCGTCAGGATTTGTTATCAGTAACAGGAGTGGTGAGAAAAAACCGTTATTTTTCAGCAGTTGATCATAAATTCCGAACAAACTCACGATCTGAGAAGCTTTGAATCACGATTAGAAACATAAATCCTAACCTATTTGCTTTAACCGAAAAAATTGAAAAAAAAAGATGCACGACTCTGTGATTCATGCAACTGATACCCAATAAAACCGAACCGCTATACCTAAGCTTGAATTATGGAGGATATTTTTGAGTTTGATATAATCTGCAAATAATCCCTTTGAAAAAATCGAAATAATATCGTTACTTTTTACGAGGCTGCTGCTGAAACTTTCGTGATTAAATCTGGACAATTTCAGTCGAAATAAAATGTTCCTCGTAAAAATTTATGAATAATCTGAATTTCTCCAGTGGCATCCTTGAAATCATCGATTGAATAGTTTACTATTGTGTTGTTTCTATAGTTTCTACTATACAAATCTTCCAGAGATTTTCAGGAAATTCAGGACAGTGAAAGTGTTCAAATATAGGCCTTCCAACGCAAAATATTTGATCCTGTTGAAATGAGGTACGTTGGAATAATCCATTATTCGTTTCTCTTGATCAATATAAGTTAATAATTTTGAAAATCAGCTTGTCTTTAGGAACGTGTGTGTTTAACAAATTTTCTTCAAATTGTTTGGCATCCCCAAGATTCTTTTCATGGTGAAAAGGTATAAGAAAAAATTATGTGATTACATCTGGTTAACTCAAGTCGAAATAAAATATTCAAGTCCTGAAAGAAAAAAAATCGGTAAAACATTTTTATGCAGACATCCTGAGTGAAAATGCTAAGGTTCCATAAAGAATAATCTGTTTTACATCGAAAATATGTCACTAAATTTTAACTAATTATAACTTGATTATAACGAAATATGCATGCAAACATTTTGTGCTACAGTACCAGGTTTCATTTTCAAGCGCGCCTTTTGAAAATGTAGCTCACTCTAAAAAAAAATTTCAATTCGAAGATTTTTTTAAAATTCAGAGCATCTTTGGAGTTTTGAAGGACATTCCGGAAGTCCACTTGGTCCGATATATGCAAGTGCAGTACTGTGCAGTACCTTGACATGACCAAGAGAACAATAGCAGGGTGCGAATGATGAGTCCAATCGTGGCTGCATACATTTCTTTTCAGAGCTTGATCGCTGCATAAGATGAAAAAAAAGAGGAATATATAACAAAAGAAATTTGAAAAATATAGATACTGTATATTTACACTGATTTCCGCATATTGCTGAACTAATCTGTTCCAGGTTGTTTATATAATGTGTTACAATTTTACTTCATGCATCAGAAATTCCTATTCAGGATTGGTTTAAAAAATTTATTTGTTCCCAAAAAGCTATCTTATATCAAACATTATTTAGTTTTTTGGCCCACCCTGTATAAATTAATATTTACTCTTGTATTTATTTATCTCTTTATTCATGTACAAGGTGGGTCAAAAAAGTGAACCGATTTTTGAATTAGGATATCTCTGTTACAAATAAGGTTATAACAATGAAAAAAACACCGAATGAAAGCTTATTAAATTATCATTCAAATGTATTTTCCATAGTCCTAATTCCTAGGTGCCATCAAATGGTCACAAAAACCATTTGAATGAAAAAAATAATAATTGCCATGCAACTCTTCCTAAGCTGCTGACCCAAAAACCTCCAAAAAAGTACTTTGAAGTTATGACAACCCACACCATTCCAGCACCAGAAATAGAATCCAAGATAAATACAGGCAGGAAAATAAATAAGCCCATAACTATACCCACCCAGGTAAAAACCAACAGGAACCACAAAAATCATCATGCGCATAAACAAAAAACCCCAGAACCCAGGAAATCATGCCACTATATCACCACCTAATCAGCTTTGTGAACATTCAATGGAAGATGAGCCTGAAAAATCATGCCTGGGTGAACAAAGCAATGCCTAATTTCTTTGTGAAGACAACATTTTTTCAACTTTTCATTCAAATGGTTTTTTGACCATTTGATGGCAATTAAGAGTATAAAAAAGACATTTGAGAGAAAATTGAATAAGCTTTCATTTGGTATTTTTTATTCTTGTAGCTCAATGTTTACCATCAGAGATATCCTAATGCAAAAATTGGCTATATTTTTGGGACCACCCTGTATATATATATACATATAGCAAGGAAGAGAGGTCAGAGTGTCCAGATGCTGCTGGTGTGTGTAAAGGCAGGGACTATCATTATTCTTGTCCCCTCATCCCGGATATGTGGTGTGATTCAACAGTTCTGCAAACATGGCCACAACAATGAAAGGGCTTGACTCATCTGACCCTCAGCTCTTGTTTCAAAGGTCCCACATATTTCCAGGTCTTGGCTAAACATGCCTCTCCATTGCCCCTCTTTTCCCAAGAAATGAACAACTTCTGCTGTGTTCCTTATTCAATAAAGGAAATGGAGAAGAAAAGGTTTAGTGACCTGAGGTTCAAGTGCTGTTTCTCGCCATCCATGGTTAACTCGATATTCTCTGCTTATTTCGGGTTTCTGTATTTGTATAGTTGTCTCAGTAATTTAATGAAAACAATTTAAGAACTTTCCAGACTATATTGCTGCTTCAAGCATTTCCATATCTTTCAAATTCATTTTTTTCAATATACAGTATGTCTGTGAATCAGCATGATGGGTGATTTAAAATTATTCAAGAAAGAGCGCCATCATCAGGACTCTTTCCCTTTGATCATTCTTTATTCATTCACAGCAACATATTTAAATAACGAGAAGCTAACACCTGGTATGAAGATGAAATTTGAACTTACTAGCTTTTCTTGATTAATTTTCTTGATATCTGGTATGTACATTTTTGTTTCGGAAAAATTATTGAGAAAAATAATTTAATCTATTCCTGTAATTTGGACAAACATGAGTACATCTTTTGAAAATTTATTCAATGGCATTCTCAGCTGTATTTAGAATATCTTTGCGAAACTCTCAAGTCTTTTTTTGGCGCATTTTTACAAAATTCAGAAAAAGTTTGATCTTCAAAAGTTAAAAATCAATAAAGCAAAAAATTCCAATTACTTGGATATCATAATACTGTACTGTACTTCAGAATTTTGACTTCAATTTGAAGTTGTTTAGCCCTTGAGGAGCATGTTTGAGCAGTGAAACCCCCAAAATTCAGATATCCCAACCTACAGACAATTTGACTTGAGGAAATGTACAACTTTAAAAAATCTGACCTTTATCTGGACAATACCTCAACATACAGACGCTTTTCCAACGATTCTGGAAACATTTTAAAATTTAATTTTCTAATTTCTCATATTTCTCATATTTTTAAAATTGAGCTATTCACATTCACAAATACTAAAAATGAAGTTCATCATTAAATTACCCTAATTTAATACAAAAAACAGGCTAATTTTGTACTTCTTTTTCAAAATTTTTTTACCATGTGTGTTCAGTATACAGAAAAAAACTGTTCTAGATTCTTTGTTTCTTGAGCTCTTTTTTATGCCAAGAGATTAGTTTCTGTGTGTGTTTCTTCTGTACATTTTTTCCTGTATCTTGCAGTGGAAAATATTTATTTCATTCAATTTTCAGATAGACTTTTTCACTTATTAATTAATAGGAGAACCAATCCAAAATATTTCCAATGAAGTCTAGGGGAAAACAAGGTATGAAATGCCAATTTTTCCAATATACCAACAAGGTTCCAGCACAAATTGCATCAACATTTTGGGGTTCCACTTTAGATACAGCATAATTTGAAGGTCAGTGTCGTTTTTACATGCTATAAACATACCTGATATTGAATTGTTGAGAGCCGCATAAAAAAAAATTTTGTGCTGCAGAATTTATGTTTTCTTGTCTTAACCTTCAACTTAATTTTGGTTAGAGGGCAATCAAATAAATTGTTTTTATTCCTCTCAAATGGAGTATATATATAAAATCTTAAAAACAGAGGATGGAAAAGTTTGAGACAATTGAATGAAACAAAGTGCAGTATTCACTATTTCAATGTTCCCTATCTTCTTGGGTCCACAGACTTGCAAATTTCCAAACAAAATTATGCAGACCAGCAGCAAAGTTTTATAATATTTGTTAGACTCAAAAAAGTTTTCTTTGAAAGACATTATGTCAGGTATTTTTGAAAGTTCATGCTTCTTACAAACATTGAGTCAAGGACCAAGCTGTAGTCTAATGTATTCAAAAATTATAAAGGTTGACCTCAAGAAAGGTTTCTCAGAAAAATAATTTAAATAGCATGTGAAAATGTGTTTGAAGTGTTGATGGGAAAAAAAGGAAATCAGATGTAGTAATTTCAATAACTGCCACAGTCATTCCAAAATTTCAGATGAAGATGACAGACTTTGTTCTACTTTTGGTGAATTTATTATAGGCTGAAGCAAAATTCCTGTTATGACCAACAAAAACCTTTAGTGGACCAGCACCAGTCTGTGTGGACCATGGGTCTGGTAACACTGAACTATTTTAAAATATGAATAATTTCTTTCAAGAATATAATCTCTTTTTGCAGTGCATTGAGATGAACTGGGCTTTTTCTCTGACTGTCTGTGTCAATGACGTTTCGCCCAAATTGAGTGACTCTCTCCTTCTTTGTTCTTTGCCCTTGAAAAGAGGGGGCATATGTGAAGGGGGGGGGGGGTTAAAATGCTGGAACCAGAATTATTCATTCATCCGAGATCCTTCAAACAATTAAATCTCCATCACGTCAAGATTGGGATCATTTATGCGCCGAATCTGAAGAGGGTGAAAGAATGTGTCAAGGCAGCAGCAGAAGACGTTCCTTCAGGAACCATTATTCTTTCAGTTTCTCTCATCATCCTCAGCCTCCGTATACACTAACAAAGGCATTTTAATCGAATCAATTTTCTCATGTTACGAAGAAGAAGAGGAGGAAGAGGGGGGGGAGGGGATAATCACGAGTTTGAAGTTGGTCAAGTTTGTCTTATCCTTCGGGGAAGTGAATGAAACAGCCTTTCCACCGACTCGCATTCGAGGTTATTTCCGAGTCTTTATTTTCAATGACGAAGATTTAATTTAAAATCCGGCAATTTTTTCGATCCCCTGCATTCAAAATAAATACATAAATAAAATATTGAAGGATAACAAATAACGTGAGCGAAGATTCCCATTTGATCAAGTCAATTTTTTTTCGTTTTGATTAAGATGGCTGAGCTTCAACCATAGATCTATATTTTCTTGAACTCTGACCAAGTTTGCTGAGTTTGTTGACCTTAAAATTTACAAGAAATTGTCCCAACTGATTCATCATGCAGAAAATATCTCTGCAGAAGAAAATCAAACAGAATCAGCACTTTTGGCATTATTGAAAGGAACCCAAAAAGCAAAGAAAAAGCACATATTTCTTGCGATACAGTGCACAGATCATGTTGAAAGCCCCTATAAACAAACAGAAGCAGAAATTTAGTTTATATTTCACATACTGTATCACAAACACTGGGTGAAATTCTAATGTATACTCATTTAAAGTGTTTATTTATTTTTATTCACAACAATTAAGACTGCCAGACAAGAGGAGGATATAAAAGAAAAATTGAAAAAAACCTGTGAGAAAAATATGAAAACCCATCTGATTGCACCTTTTTTGTGGAAAATTAAACAGGAATGCTTCAAGAATTGACTATATGGGAAAGGGTTCCTTCAATTCTTAATCCACGGGTGCAATTTTGGGACTATGAAAATGCTAAATAGTGTTGCCAACCTACCCCTCCTCCTTACAGTGGGCCCCTGACTTACAACGGACCCATGTTACGTCCGTTTCAACTTACAACATTTTTTGTTATTAAAAAAACCCCCAAATTATGTCAGGGTTTCATGATACAACAGCTTCTGAGGTTCTTCAGCTCCCTCCCACCAACCGTTTTTTTTGCGCCGTGCATGTACCAACAGTTTTCCTGAGAGGAAGTGAGTTTTTTTGTGCCAATTATTGCTGAATAATTGTGTTTAGGAGGGATTTTGAATTTTGTGTGTTCTGTGCTGCCCTGTGCATTTCATTATAGCTGAATAATTTTGTTTCGGAGGAATTTAATAATTTGACAACATGGGTCCGTTGTAAGTCAGGGGCCCACTGTAAGGAGGAGGGGTAGGTTGGCAACACTATTTAGCATTTTCATTATAGCTGAATAATTTTGTTTCGGAGGAATTTAATAATTTGACAGAAAATTATCCATTCTTACAATTTTAAAACTCAACTAAATGTTTATTCCAGGCATTTCAAACTTTGAGTGTGTTAACCAAGCCCTCCATCTGTTGAGATGGCACCTAAGCAAGTTCAAAAAGTAATAACTATCCAATTGAAAAAAGAAAGGTGTAAAGAAGATGAGAAAAAAAGTTGTGAAAAGTGCTCAAAATTGTGAAATTCATTCTCCTCCTACCCTATTTCACTACCCTACCCCCTATCACTTGTTTTATTCAGTCTTTCAAACATGTCTTGTGTCTATTAATGCAATTTCTGACAAAAATTTGAAATATAAAGGTAATTTTATTTTAAAAAATTTTTTATGGAACGAATTAATTTTTTTATAATGTAACCTTAAGCGAAATAGGGTTTCAACTTATGACAGCCCCATGTTATGACGTCCATCATGGAATGGATTGATGACGTAAGATGGGGGCCCACTGTACTGTCTTCCTATTTTGTCATAGGGCACTTTCAGTCCCAGGATCATTGTCTATAGGGGATAATTTCAAAATGAGAAAGCTTGATATGAAGCAGTTACTATTCTATAGACTTGTTATTATGTTCTTCACGCTTTTCTGAGGCCCATCCTTTATTAGAGACAGGCCTCTTTGAGACTAGGGATTTATTAGAGAAAATACCATATACAGTCAACCCTTGCTTAACGTTTTTAGTTGGTGCAGTGGGAAAAAACGTTAGCTGAAAAAAATTTTAAGCACAATAGTCTCTCCCTTAAGATATAAGGGAGAAACGCTGAATTGGTGTCAGGCAGAATTTTTTAAAGGTAAAATTCAGAAAATGATTAATCAAAGAGTGTATTCCAACAACTGAGCTTTATGCACTGCCATCACATTCAAAAATTAACCAAAAACTGAAACCTAGACAACAAAAAACAAGGAAAGGTCTAAGTGTTACCCATAATTCAGTGTCTGACACTGCAATTGTTCATAAAATAAGTGTAGCACCACACCACCACACAGGAAACACATTTAAAGCTGTGGAAAAAGTCACATTCAAGAAAATGTACAGGAGGGAGGGAGGGAGTTGTCCACATTGATCACGCAGTGCCGCACAACTGTGAAATGTTGTGAGGATTTTGGAACGTTAAGCAAGGGGATTTTTCTCATAGAATTGGGAACATTATGCAAAAAAAACGTTCATCAAACAGAATGTTAACCAAGGGTTGACTGTAGTTGGTACCTTGCAGTTAAACCTTCATCAGTTGCCAAACTAGGGTTCCATTGCAAAGGGGTCAAATTGTGAGACGCTTTGTGAAATCCAAAAATATGAGAACAAAATTGCAAAAAAGTGGCCAAAGTAGGTCAAATTGCAGGACAAGGGTCTAATTACATGTCAACCTCCCTGCAAATTTGACTGTTGAATTGCAGGACACTCAAATTTTCAAGGTATCACCTCTTTATAAGAGTGAATAAGCTGGTGGCTCTGCATCCTGCTGTTCTCCTTTCCAATATCATAAAATGCCTTAAACTCAATTTTTTTTCAAATACAGTGATGCCCTGACAGGTGGACCATTTGCCTTAGGATAACTTATAACTCAAAATTTCTATCCCACATCCAGCCAATTTTCTAAGATACAGACACTTAGACACTTAACTAGCTTATTTTCTAGAAAATGGAAACATTTCTTCATCAAAATGTTATGCATAAGAATCTCAAATTGCAACAAATAACATTGTAATGAATGCAGGTGGACTCTCTCTCTCTCTCTCTTTCTCTATCTCTCTTTCTCTCTCTCTTTCTCTCTCTCTCTCTTTCTCTCTCTCTCTTTCTCTCTCTCTCTCTTTCTCTTTCTCTCTCTCTCTCTACAACAGTATTTTCAACATTGATTTTCTTTTGCTGTGTGATAAACTTTTCTTTGTTGCCATGAGGTGATCTACACATGTTTTATATGTTCTCTAAAACAAAATTTTCTTTACACGTTTTTTATGGTGCCTTGAATCTTGTTGTTTATATAGATAGTCCCTCTGTAATTTTACTAATTGATCACAACAAACTTGCTTTTTAGGTCCCTGCTCTCCAATATCCACAATGTTAAATCAGTTCATTCATAACAATTCTTTCATTACTGCTGTGAAGTAATTTCACTGGTCCCAATGAGTTTGTTCTATCAAGATTTCACTGAAAATATATCTTCTTCAAGAATGAGCATCAGCCACAATGACTCAAGTCCAACAGAGCCATCAAAAACCGAAGCCAAAAAGGAGAAGAGGTGGATGAAAGGGAAATCCCACAAGATAACAAGGATGATGATGATGGTGATGATGATGAGGATGATGATGTGCTGGGATCCCATAAAATGATTCGCATGGAGGAAGCGACTGAAGGTCAGTGACGCTGGAAAAAAGCGCCCCCAAAAAACTCACTGTGAAATTTCAAGAAAGATTCTTGTCTTGGGAATGAATTTAGGAAAATTGTGTCCTGCTTTGGTACCCATGGATTGCTTGAAACAATAATCATGGCAACCTGCCCCCCTTATGAAGTATCCTTAATGGAATGTCTGTAAAAATAAGAAAAGTGGGCTTGAACAAAGGTTTCTCAGAGTAAAGAATTGAAATAATTTTATTTGAATAAATGTCTATTAAAATTATAGTTTTGCTGGAATTGGATCTTGGTAAATGCTGTCTAAAAAAAACGGCAATTTTCTGTTTTGTTCCCATTGTATGAGATTACATTATTCTAATCCAGAGTGTGCTGAAATTATGACTACTAGCCCTTGCTTAGTCTCAATATGTCTCACCCATAAACTTAGTTTTGTCTTTTCTGCCCTGTGAATGTCAAAAACTATATATCAAATGTTTCAAAAGCACTTGTTTATTGTTTCCCAGTTGGCAGATGTCAGTTTGAAGAGGTATTCTCACATAAAAAGGAAAACAGACTTCTGTTTGTTTAAAATTAATGGCAAAAAGTAAAAATGTAAATCTTTTAATACTGTAATTAAATTTGCACATCAGACTTTTTGGCTAACAGACTATAGTCAGTTGCATGAAGTAAGTCCATTAAGCAGGGGTTAACTGCATTATTGAAACTTCTCTGAAATTTTCAAGCACAGAGGCTTACATTGTTTAAGCAGACAAAAGGTGTTGTTTGACTTCAAACAAATGTACTGTTCCATGTATGTTCATGTATAGACAAATCTTTAGAAACCACCAAGATTCAGAATGACATTTTAGGTTGGAATGAATACTTTATTTTTATTTTTTACAAGCTGGTTTCCTCCATCAAACTGGCTTATCCTGCATTTTTTAGTCTGAGGGGTGCGACCTTCAGACACTCAATTAATCTGAAATATCTTTCAAAGGAGACACATGATATCATGAGTTATCCAGAACCAGTCATTTTCCTATTGAGAATGCACAGTAGAAATAAATTATACCCTCGTTATTATATTTCCCCATTTATTCCTGCGCACTTCTGAATGCTCCTTATTACCAGGCATATTATTAAGTGCTTTAATTCCATTGATTTGTTGAAGCTACCCAATGGAGCCGAGTTTTTCCATGTTTCCCCATATATATTTCCGTGCTGATTTGTTTTGTGTGTTTCAGTGGATTGATGTATGTTTCATAAAGGAAACAAATGCTGTACACGATACTGCTATAGTAAATTGGCCTATTTTTGGGGCATATAATTTAGTGGAAGCAAATTTCTCAAGTTTTCTTCTTCAGCCAATCACCAGAGAAATAGAGGAAGCTTTTGCAAATCTCGGACCTCCAGCACAATGGATTTTTGCACAAGGGACCAACTCTTTTTCCCTCCCGCGCAACGGACTAAATCTGTAAAAAAGACTTTGGTTGGTCCAAAATTGATGGTAAAAAGTATAAACTTTGATTTTTTAATAATTTAATTTGCAGAACAGACTTTTCATACATTACAGACTAAGTTTGTTGCACAAATTAAGTCTGTTGTGCAGGGTTTGACTGCACACACATGAACATTACAATTACATGATCAAAATCGTCAATTACATTACATTGATTGAAGCTTTTTGGCTGATGTTTCTATTTGACTGTGGCTGTGATTGTGTATCTGTGGAATTCCTGTGCACTTTTTTTTATTCAGTGTTTGAATTTTTCTGATTTTTCATGTGTGTATATAATTCTTCCAATTCCCATTTTTGAAAGAGCTTTGAAAACCTGGATAAATACATGGTACATGCAAGGTTCCTTTTCAATGCTTATTATTATTGTCTGCAATTAAATTGCTGATGGTTTTGTTTGTCTCTTATGCATTCAAGCAGGTTAATCTATAACGTATTTTTCTTGAGCAAAAATTGCAGCATTCCAAGCTGCTATTATGAGGAGTACATATTGATGAATGAATGAACAGAAAACTTCATTTGCCGCTTTTCAGCATCCACAAGGCATAACCAGAACTCCGGCATCCAAACCCCTTCCCCACCCAACCCAACTCCCCCAAGTACATTCAATCATTTCAAAGCATGAAACAAAGCACATATTGATTTGAATTTATCTAAAATGGATAAGATATAGCTCATGTCCAACAGGGGCAAATTCAAAGAATGAATGAATGAACAGAACACTTTATTTGCAGCTTTTCAGCATTCACAAGGTACAATCAAAATTTCCATATCCAAACCCAAATTCAAAGATGACCAAATATGATAACTATATTATGGCTCAACCTCAAAATTTTTTGCAGTTTTTCATGTCTATATGCTCCTGATTCTTTTGAGAAAAGTGGATCTTTTACAGGTATATTTTCGCTCATTTCTCGCTTTTGCGTGGATTTCTAAAAAACGTGGGAAAATACATTGCAGGATTTTATGACATTTTCCACTGGTTGAAAGGAAAAACATGACGAATCCGCAGCGTCAAAACATATTTACATTACTTCATTTTAACCCACGAAAATTTGAGTCCATAGCCTCGGAATTCCTCGGTATGTCTCATGTTCACATGTATAATCTATTTTCTGTAGAAAAAATGGACGAGATAATCGCGAAATTACAAAAAAAAATATTACCGACTGCAATATTCCAGAATGCAATAAATTGCCATTGTGCTTGCTTACGTCGAATAATTTGCTCCCTGTTATGGAGCTTCAGCTCATTAAATGAGCCGAAAGCTTCATTATATAACTCCGGTACTGTATTTCCTGTCCCTGTCGCCATAAATTCTTGCATGAGAATTTTTACCAGGGCATTTTAAGGAATTGATTTGTTATTGATGTTCTATTCCACGAGGAACCCCCGCAGAACATGCTGTATGAAGTCAAGGGAAAACAATAAGATTCGATCAAGAGAAATGCCGTAAAATTGACAAGTACAGATCAAAATTCTTTTTTCACTAATCAGTTGAAGTATATATACATGAGCAATTATCGACCTGATGGTAATATTTTCCAAAGGAGAATCGAGTTTCCCCGTTTCCGCGGAATTCACCGCATCATCCATCCATCAACATGGACAAATATAATCAGAGGAGGTGGGATGAGATTCTAATATTTGATTGATGTCAAGGACAATTTGTTTCCATTATTCTATCGCGTTATAATGAATCGGTTATACTTGATATCAGGGTTAACGGAGGTCGGGTTAAACGCATTTGATGCTACAGCGGAACATGATGCCTCATTCGAATTGCTAATGCAATATATATACTGTATCTATTACCACCGAATATGCGAGAGAAACACGTCATGATCTTGCAGCGACATCTGAAAATGGAAATAGAAGTCAGAGCTCTGTTTTTAAGTAGGAGTCGCTCCTACAGAAGCTGAAGATGCGGCTAACGCATTGGTAGTCATGCAAATTGCCAAAAGTACACTCCAATTGAACAATTCGAATGAGAAGCCTTCAGAAATCATGAGTTCTACTGTACAGTATTTGCATTTTGACACAAACAAGAATTTAAAGGTGATTTGACAGACTTTCAGCACCAAACATTTTTAAAAAACATTTTCAGACAAGAGAAATAGCTTTTTTTAACTTTTCCTCATACAAAATCATCAAGCAGAGAATAAATTAATTGAGAAGCCATTCATTTCAAAGATTCAAAATGGACTACTGCGCAGTAAAATTTTGGAAATTGAAACAATCACACCAAGCTACTACAGTTGAACGACTTGAACCTCACTAAGTCAAATACATCCATCAGACAATTTTTTGGAGTCTCCATCTGAATTCCCTTAAAAACAATGTATTAAAAAATTTCCTAACTGGAAGTATTTCCCTCTAAAACCTCCATAAGTCACATTTTTTAGGCCATTATTTTATTGAAACAGGACAGATAAAGGCAATAAAAATGAAATTTGATGTGCTTTGAAGGGATGTGACTGACTAAATTGGGCAAATGAACTGCTGTCTCCAACTTGAGTGCCCTGTCAACTCATTTTTAAAGCAATTTGAGCAATTGAAGCAATCTAGTACCATTTTTTAATATTTCCCACAATAAAAATGCTTGATTCTAAAATTTGAATCTGCAATTCTATATAACTCAAAACCTTCCTATAAGTAAAATTTTTTGCTGAACCCTTGAAATTTAACTTCAAGAAGTTCAACTGTATCTCAATTGTTCATGAGATTGTATTGTTGATACAGCATTAAAATCTTGTAGCAGAAAGCCATTTGAACAAAAAATAAAACTTTCTCATGCAAAACTAGAATGGAAATTTTTATCATCAAACAAATGAATAAGATTGAGGTCACTGCATGGCTAGGCAGCAGGAGAATTTAAAACTCTTCCTTGTAATAGTATCCCTCATACAGGGTGGACTCCTTTCTCTACAATAACAATCTTGTCCAAAACAATTCCTCCTAGATGATACAATTTTTTGGTTCCTCTTAAGGGGATCTTTCCATGTACAGGTTCTCTACAACAAATATTTTTTGGGCACATTGCATTTTTTGCCAAGCATATCCACCTGTAATGATACAATTGAACCTTGATAAGCCAAATCTCTCCAAGTTGAATTTTTTTCAAGTCCCTGTCTGAATTCCCTCAGAAACACTTCATTGAAAACTTTTCAACACAAAAGCTTTTCTTCAAACCTCCATAACTTGAAATTTCTGAGGCCTTTTTGCTATTATTTTCTAGAAAAAGGAATAAAAAAAAAGCAATAAAACATGGAATTTGATTTGTTTTGAATGTGACCAACTACATTGGGTCAATGAACCAACTCCTGCCTCAAAGTTTTGCAGCCTTTCGATTCATTTTAGGAGTAATTCAAGGCCCCTAATATCACAATTTAGTGAAATTCTTCAAATCTTCCCACAACAAAATACAGTAGTTTGCTTCCAAAGCTCAAGCATCTAAAACTCAAATCCTCCCAAAGTCAGCATTTTTTGCTGGTCCCTTGAATTTCAACTTGGAGAGGTTCAACAGTATTACTTAATGAATGAAATTCGCTTGCAGGAAGTTCCTACCGTAATTTGTTTTGTTTTTCATACACGTAGCACTCAGAATATTCTAGTACTGTATGCATGTCCAAGATTAGATCGTTTTGAAAGAACAACCTGACCCCATTAAAAAAAAAGTAACAGGACCAAGAAAAGAAGCAGGAATAGGATCATTTTTTCATCTCGGCTCATATGAACGGTAACACAACCAACATAAATTTGTCGAAAAAAGCATCAAAAACACGTACGGTCCCTTTGTTTTTTTTGTTTGTTTTTTTGATTCACCAAATTGTTTACGTACCACCGAAGCAAAAAAAAATAAAAATGCCGAATTCCCGGGTGCAAATACGCCTCCTTGGAATAAACCCAACGCACAGCACAACAACCCAAAATTTGCTTTTCGAATCAAATAAACTTTTAAACAATCGTGACGGAACCATTGAAAACACATATGTTACATATTTTACAGTACAGTACAATACACAAGATTTCCGCTCAATGTTATCATCATTATTGATGCACTCCGCTCACTCGGCTTCATGGATCGGAATTGTTTTTCTGCGATTCGTGAGAGGCACAATTTGCATGCGATCAATCAACTTTAATGGAAAGCAGAATTTTTTTTTCCATCTCTCTCGCTTTTTTTTTTTGCACTAGCACGTTTTAAACAGCAAGCTCTTGAATTGTTTTTCATGTGTTGGCTGTCGTAAGACCACGTTTCAGGCACTGTTGACAGCCTTTTCGAAAAAGTTGGCCTTGTCTTTGAAAGCCGCTCGACGCTGTTTCTGCTCAACGGCTTGCTTCTCCTTTTCCTGCTTCTCTGCTTTCAGTTCCGATTCGAATTTCGACGCTTCTGACTGCTCCTTGATCTGTTTTAAAATTTTTAAACAAGAAAAATGAAATCTCAAAACATGGTTGTGAAGAAAACGAATAAATTTCTGACAAGAAAGGTGATGAGAAATTTAAAATCTAAAAATCTAAGATGCATATGATTTTTTTCAATTACTGTAAGCATAGTTTTAACGGGGTGTGAAAATCCCTCGTTCTAAATCCATGTTCAACAATCTGTTAGTTTCTTAGCAGCTACATAGGTGTCGCCTGAAACACCAAAGAGAGACAAGTTCACCTCAAATATATGCTACTCAATAATTTTAAGTGCGTTCTTGAGCAATAAACCCCTAAGCAACACATTTCTTCAATAATCAAACAGGGTATGGACGCCATTTTGCCTTGAACAAAAAAATTGACCACCGCAACAAACCTCATCGAATCAAGTATAAAAATCGTAATTTAAAAAAATCAATTCTCGAATGGGAGAAAATTGCACAATTTCATGACAAAATACTACAAAGTTGAAAGCAAAAATTGCAAACTGCAATTTCAGAAATGAATGAAAATTTGCTTCTAATTTTGCACGTTTTTAATCATTTCAATAATTGCTTATTGATGCAATGTTTTTTTTGCATTCTCGTCGGTTTTAGAATTTGTTATGATCATATTCTTTATTTTTACCTTGTTGATTTTTCACTCGGGAACCAATTAAACAATATCCTATAGGTTATTATTGTAAATTGTGCTTCATCTGAAAAACGCATTGAGTCATGACTCAACCACTAGAACACACTATGTTCGTTGCTCAAGGCCACACTGCGTAGAAAATTTTCGGCGAAGTTATTAAATTACAGTATGTTATTCGAAGAACGTTTAGCACAGGTCATGGAACTCATAGAACTGAAGAAACCCGCAAAATAAAAATACGAAGGCGAATAATTACTGAAATACATTGCTGTATAGCTATAAATTTCTTTTTCTCTCCTTTTCAAAATTGAGTCATGAGAAAGTAAATTGGGAGAAAAATATAAATCAGTGAAAGGTGAGATTTTCAGCTATTCTTATTTTTGACTACCAAAAAAATTCATATTGAAGACAGAACGTTTTCTCGTAATTTAATTTTATAAATCAAGAGAATCGCACTTTAGCCTCGAAGAAAGTTTTCGCTCCTCCAACACCGACTTCAACGACGTCGATTTCCGTGAGCTTCGCCAATTCGTTGAGAGCAGAATTTTCCAGCTCTCCGGCTCTGGCCTTTTGCAAAATGTGCATAAACTGAAAAAAGAGAGAAAGAAAGAAAACGAATCAATAATAATGCAAACGATCAGGTGAGAAGGAAATATTTTCAGCTGACCTCTCTGAAGGAAATGGCGTCCAACATGTCGTGATTGCCGCCGTCTTTGATCATTTGCTTGAGACCCAAATGCGTCTGCGGCGCCCCCAAGTGTTCCATCATTCTCTTCAACTCCAGAAGGTTCAGGAATCCGTCCTTATCCATGTCCCACCTACAGGGAAATCATCACAAAGAAAAAAATATATTACTGTTTTCTATTTAGCTCATATAATCATACACTCAATTCTTTGGACATGAACGAGAGGCTATTTTTGAAATAAGTTTTTCTTCGCCAAAAAGCTCGTTTAATTGAAATCATGCAATGGCGGTCCTCCGACCGATTTTATTTTTTTCCTGCGAATAAATATTCATTGCAATTCAAAAATAGCAACATTCTGCCACTAGACTCCATTTTGTTTTAAATCCGGAAACGCGACTTTTTGCCAAATTTTCACAGACATCATAATTCAACCACTCAATCAATCCTCCCCCTCTCATTTTTTTTGGCACAGATTGACAACCTCGGTTTTATCTCATGAAAAAATCCGTTATAATATGAGATTTCGGGTTATTTGCGCAAGTGGAACTGACATTTTGTGGGAAACAGGTTAAAATATGCTCCAAAGTAATCGTGAGAAGAATTGCCATTATTTTCCCCTGTTATTTGTATGATATAATAAAGAAAATTCAAAATGTAAAATCCAATACTTGTATTACAGACCTTTCCTTTCTTTTATTTCCTCAAAATATAGTGATTTTACTGAATTATGAGCTGAAACAAACAGAAAATACATGAGTAAGAAGACCATGTACTGTATTTTTAACAAATGCGTGTTCCCTGAAATAGAAGAGTAAACTTTCAAACAAACCTTTTAAAATTAGTCATTTTAGAATTCCAAATTAAATGTACATTAGATACATATTGACTAGAACTTCTTACATCCTGCTAAACTTAAATTTTCTGTTAAAGAAAGTGGCATTACTATAATTTGAAGGGTTTTTGTTATGCACAACTTGGGTTTTCCAACATTCAGAAAATTTGTAAAACTGCTTAAGGCCCATGCAAAAATAATCAAGGCAAAAATTCTCAATAATCTCTTCGTCGAAAGAAAATTTCTGTTACAATAACATTTTTGCCTTGAAGGAATTACTGGGAACGAGAAAAAAATCCGTTGTAACGTCAAAATCGTTACAACGAAATAGTTGAAACGGAATTTTATTTATTTATTTATTCCCTGTTGACAAAACAAAAACCTTCAAAACTCAATTTCAGCATCTTTTTCATAGCGTCAAATTCTTCCAATGTCGACTGAATTGATCACGTCGAAAAAGGACTGAGAAAAAATAGCTCTGGGAATATCATTCAAAATTTCGTACTGTAAACGTCACGCTTTTTTTTTTTCGGCGGGGGATTCTTAATTAGAAGCCAGATATTCAAACAATAAGATAAACAACTGACATATTTAAAAAAAATGATGAGAAGTGAAGTAGGGCAGCAGCTCTGGGAAAATACTGCGAAAATTCCCACGGTCAGTTTGAAGAGAAATTTTCATCCCAAGATATCAAGAACGGGCAGCAGCACATTGATTCCATGTGAAATCTCGCCAAGAATGAAGATATTGCGTTCCCATAATGTTTTCGACATGTTTTTGCCTTCTCCCGCACGTGATTTAATTTATGTAAATCGAATTCATTGATTCAGTGCGGTTTTATTTTCCCCTACGAAAAAATCCACCCCTGTTTTATTTAAGCTAATTTTTTAACAAATTTTTGTGCAGTTTTTTCCCCCACTGAACTTAGTATAAAAACAAATTACAGTCAACCCCTGCACAACGGACTTAATTTGTGCAACACACTAGTCCGTTGTGTGAAAAGTCTGCATTTAATTATTGAAAATTAAACATTTTACCATTACTTTTAAACCAACAGAAGTCTGTTATGCGGATTTAGTCCATTGCACAGGTCAGTTGTGCATGGGTTGACAGTATTTCAAGCTGAAGGAAATTAGAATAACTGTATTTCTGTTGTGAAAATTTATATTTTACAGAAACATTTTGCTCAAGTACAGTATCATAAGTGGATTTGAAATTTGAATAAATTCATCAGGTTTGAATGAATTTATTCATCATTTCATAAAACCTTTAGATTCATCCTGGAAATCGCAATATCTTTTTAAACTGATTTGTGTCCCTGGGATTTTTTTTTTTGGGTTTAGATGGCAACCACAACAAAAAATTGCGATTAAGCGAAATTGTTTCCAGAAACTCTTTGCTTTGTAACTTAGCGCTGAAAATAAATCCACTAAAAAAAATTTTGGTAAAAAAATTTGACAAAAAAGCAAGCAAATTAATTCATAATTCCTCTTCTCTTCAGTGCATCAGCATAGTTCTCATGTATCATTAACCTTCAGGGTTTTTCATAACTGGATAAAAATCGCCCATTCATGACCAGGTTCAAAGAAGTACAGCAATTAATGCCAATTCCAGGATTTCGCAATTTTTGCACAGTATTCTAGCTGTCTTGATCAAAAAGACTTGGCACAATTACGCAAGTTCGCTGTAACAAGATTGCACTCCTAAACGTTCAGTGATTTACATTCATATTTCCTCATTGCTGATCCACATACAAATTTACAGGGTTACCAAAATTCAGCTTGTTGTGACGCGCTTTCTATTTTTTATTCATGCCATGAAAAAGGTTAGTGTCACGGGGCGACATCTACACAAAGCTGCAGCAAACAATGGATATAACCAGACAAACCATCAACCCTTTGAAGGGCGCGGACGGGAACTTTTCCTGTAAATATTGCACTTACAATCATCTTCCGTCTAAAATTGTGAAATGTATTTTACGGATTCAAAATTTTGGGATGAAAAATTATAGCAACACCTCCATTAACATAAAACGAGCTCGTGGAATCATAAGCGATTATTCAAGAGAACCTATTGAAATAGAGGTGGAATTCTGTTTCAAGAAAAATCCCCAATAACGAAACTTTCAACATAAAAATTAAGTTCAAAGCTTTCAGCAGAAAAAAAATATAATAACGCTTTATAAAAATTCGCGTACAAATTTAGGAATTGAATACAGCAAATTTAATTGCCAACGGGTTTCAGGTACTTCAGTTCCCTCCCCACTTTTAATTGTAATCCGAAAAATAAATTCCTCAAAGAATGATGAAAAAAACTATATAAAATTATTTGAAAAAAAGAGGGCCTGTGGTGGACGTTTTTCCCCATCAGAAAACTTGACTGCTTCTGCTGTGGAAGATTTTTCGTTATTTTCAGCTGGAAATATTATCTTTTTGCTGCAACAATTCTCTCATGAAGTCACAAAAATTATCAAAGATGTGTCTCCAATTCCTAGGGGGATTGAACCCCCAAAATTCTTATACTGTACTACGGTACTTTAGTTTCGTTAAAACGAGCTTTCCAGAGTTTCCGGAAGTTCGTTGTGCGGAGATTTCGCCCGAAACAATATACACTCATACAGTTGTTGTATCCCCCTGAAAGGACTTGTATAGCTTTGAGTAGGACGAATTTATGGCCATTCGCAGCGTTTTACGACATCCTGTCTTGTAAAGTTTTACGAGATCATCAAGAGAAAACACATAAAACGAAGGAAGCCACAACTTTCCAGGCTTGAGAAACATGGAGACTCGACTTTTCCACCTTGAAGCATACTGCTGATGCAAAAATTATTGTATAAATGAAAAAGAGTCCTTTCCAAAGGGTGGAGCAACATTTTTAATTTTGGAATTCGATTTTTCAGTATACTGTGCTGTATATCCTTCCTATGATGGAGAAAGAAGGTGATACAAGGGCTGGTTCATAAGTTTTGAGACATTTTGAAATACAGTAGAATTCTGTTAAAACAAATCTTGGTATAAAGAATTTTTCGTCATAACAATTTTTTGTGGTCCTGGCAGTTTCCCTCAGGCATAAAGCTGAAATTTCATTATAACAAAGTAAATTTAGGCTGTAATCTCATAACACATTTTTGGGCATGATTCTCTGCATTACCCATATAGGAATTACTTGATAAATGGCAGAAAATGTAGAAAACATTTTAAGATCCAGCATTAAAAATTAACAAAAAAAAATCTTCATGTACAGAAAACTTTGTGTCCAAAAAAATGCACAACAGGACATTTTTTTGGAAATTCTTCAGCTCACCAATTTTAGTATGCATGCCTTTTTCAAATAAGCAGTATGTAAGAAGAATGCTCCTCCATGTTTGAAAGAGCTATGTGTGAATAAGTTGATTGAGAACAAAGTGCAGTAGTTTTACCATATTTAATTTTGTTTGATTTTATTTTTGAAGACAAGCAATACTTTAGCACAAATGTTAGTTCATTTAAAGGAGAGTTCTATTTATATCAAAGGATTTCACTTCATTTATCAGAAGTACTTGAATTATTTGTTTTAGAAGCATTTTGAAGTATGTATTCCCCATTTTCAATAAAATTCCTGTCAGAAATGAGCTAAAAATCATTAATCTCAATATAACAAATTTTTAATTATAACACATTTTTTCTCAGGTCCCTGGGAGTTTGTTGTAACAAGTTTTTACTGTAGATCCAACTGAGTTTTTACAATTTAAACAAAAATATTTTACTCCCATAACCCCATCATTTGGCAACACTTCAGTGCTATTCAAAATTCTCTCCACCAATTTCAATAAAATTTTTTCATGCAATAAATACAATGAAGGATCAAGAGAGTGCCAAAAATTGAGTTCTATTGATTGATGAAGCTGCTCTTTGACCCTGGAAATGAGGATGTGCTCCATCCTCAAAGTCAATCCCTTGTGAGTTTGTTTTCATTGTTGGGAACAGCCAGAAAAATGACAGGGTGTCTATAATCAACAAACAGAACTCAATTTTTGGCACTGTCTTCATCGTTGGGACTTATTGCATGAAAAAATGCATTGAAATTGGCAGAGTATATGTTGAACAGCACTGAAGTGTTGCCAAATGATGGGGCTATGCAAGTAAAAAAAAAAACCAAAATAATTTTTGGGATTCTTAAAACTCCATTGGATCTATTCCAAAAAGTCTTGAAACTTATGAAACAACCCTCGCATATGCTTTCTTCTGCACAGTTGTTTTCTGTATCTTGAAATTGAGGGAATTCAACTTCTTTCACTCAAATTTTGAAAGAAGTTCAACAGGATCATAATTGAAATGTTTCCTTTCCACAGAAGTATACTGTACTCTTCCATTGCTTCTTCAGATTTCATCGGGTCTCACTTTTGAAAGGTGGTCGCAAACGCCTTGATTTCCTTGACGCCGAATTCCGGGAACTCGGAATAAACGTGGTACACTTTGTTCTTGACGCGCACGTCTCGACCTTCCTCCAGTNACGTCTCGACCTTCCTCCAGTCCTTCATTGATGTCGCACCTACGCGACAAAATGGCTGACAGTTCAGAGTCTGCCGGCATCTTGTTCCTTTCCTCTGCGGTGCTGTCCTGGTGTTGGTGGTCTGTGTCACTGATGCTTGTGGGATCCTTGTCGGGACTTGATCCAAGGCCAGGGGATAAGTTGTCTACTTCTTGTTGCCCTGTGTTTTCAGCGTCGATTGATCCTGCAGAAAATCAACATTACACATCAAATAACTGTAAGAATGAAGTAACAAACATAATTGGTTCCAGACAAAAGTTTGTTGACTGAATTTGATTTTCACATAGACTTCAATGAGGAAGAATTTAATCTGTTCAGTGAGCCCAAAAGGCAAATGAACATTGAGTGCAAAAATTTAAGACTATCAACTATGATCAGAATAAGGTGTTGCTGAATCCAGAATGTTTTTACAGCATTATATGGAAATAGCACTGATGAAAACAAAAATTAAATAAAGCTTCACATCCAGAGAAACACAGACTGAAGGATAAATGTCAGGTGAGAATGAAATTTCTCTTTTTATGCTCCAAGTAAATGTCAAATACAACTTTCTAAAAATTAAACCAAGCACCAAAAAATTATTCTGTCACAGAAAAGCATATCAAGAATATAGCTGAAAAATATTTAAAAAAAAATTACACCCATCAAGTACCAGGAGGAAGGCATTTCATATCAGTGCATAGGTGAATCATTTGCTCTCAGGGAACATCTCTTTTCAAATGTATCCCTTTGCAACTTATAAACTTTCATCAAAATTTGAAAATCCACACCTTGCACACACATGAACATCATTATTTTCACAAAAAAAGTACTGCACAGTACAGATGGAATATCTTTACAACACAATTCAGGGGAACCAAAGATATTTTTTTGCAGATAACATTGGTAATCTTTGTGAAGATTCCTATATGGGACCAAAATTTGGTTGACAGAGAAAAATGGTGAAGACAACAGTACAGTGGGTCTTGTTTTACAAAAGTAATCCATTTCTGACCAAAGTTTGTCAACCAAATCACATTTCCCCTCAAGAAAGTACAGAAATAATTTCAATGCATTCTAGAACCTTGACAGTATCCATGAAAATCACCAACTATTTTACCTATGATTTTTACTGGACCTAAAATCCAAGAAACTTTATTGAAAACCTCAAAGAGAAGCTCAAAGAAGTATTGATGAAGACAGGAGACTACAAAGGATGTCTGACAGGGTGGGTGGAGTCAAAACTGTCTTTGTTGAAATAAATCAAGTAAATTTATTCAAGCCTCGTATTCAATTCTTTCACATAATTCATTCACTCTGCACTTTTGAGCAACCTGTGTCTGTAAACAGAATAATTATAGTAGATTAAAAAATTAATCTAAATCCGGACAAACAAACGGACAAGAAAGCGAGTTAATAAAAACTTGTTAATAATAAATAATATGAAGGACAGGTGTAAAGGGCAATATTTGGTTGAAAAATAATTTGAAAATCACATCTAAAATGGGAACCCTGTCATGAAACAAAACCAGATTGAGATAACTATAAAGAAATAAATTTCAAAAAAAAATTGCTAAAATAAGTCCAAACATGCATGAATCCTTTTATTTTTTTTATTCCATCCTCAATCGTGTAGAAGAGTAAGAAATGGCAACTGGGAAATATATGGGGAAAATTACAGACCCAAGGGGGTGAGGAAGTTTGGAGGCTCACCTTTGAATCCCCAAAGTTTGTAAACCAAGTTATGGTTTGTTATCCAAGGCAAACAAATTCAAAGTTTGTTAACCACAGAATTCATTAACCAAGACCCTACTGATTGATATTTGATAGCTTCATTCTTGAAGATTCTTGTCGTAAGTTTCCCAAAAAAATATGTATATCTGATTCTCCAGATTGTTACATAATTTTGTGTGCAGATATTTTCAAGTTCATCGATATCAACTGATTTTCATTCAACGAACGCAGAAATTTCCAATGTGCTTTGAAAAATCCACCTGATAAAATCATGAATCACTCCAGTGGATATGTAAAAATTATTTCACGGAAATAAAGTTCGCTGTCAGGCAAAAAATATTATGATGCACTGTACTTCAGAAAAATGTACAGTACTTCCGAAAAAATCATTTAAAAATTGAAAGTCTACAGAAAGTTTTTTTCCCATCAATTGCTCCACCAGCTGTTATGAAAAAAACAAAAAATTACAGCAGAATCTCGGTACAACGAAGCATTTCGGACCTTCATCACAATACTTATAATCGAAATTTTGTTATAACTAAATTTAAATAATATTAGGGCTATATTGCACAGGGTACAATAAACAAATTTTTTTTCTAAGCACTGATTCGTTATACAGATATTCGTTGTAACGATAATTTACTGCATTATAACTTTCAACGAATCCATCACGATTCAGCAGAACAACTCGCAAAATACGGATTTTTTTTCAGCGTACGTCGTGCCAATTTTCGGATCAAAGGCCATTCGCTGAACAAAAAAATTGCGAAAACCAAATCGTTGATAACTCATGAAAATTTAAGCGTCGGTGAAATTTTTCGAACATGAAAAATAGCTCTCGCAATTAAAAACCATTTCCGCACAACCCATCCGGGGGAAAGTACAATTCTAATCAGCCCGGAAGCACGCATATCATAAAATTTTCAAATAATCCCCTTTCCTCACTTTCACTGATGGACATGACAATTATCGACATCGCAACGCCGTCAGTGAAAGAGCCCGCAGAAATTAGACTGACACGCTCAAAGGGAAGATAATCCCTTCTTTTTTTAATTATGGCACAACACCCATAAGAGTTTTGTAAAAAAAGAAAAATAAATTGAGGCATCTCGGAAACAAGACAAACAAACAAAAAACGAACTGGAGGTACTTTCTAGAAACATGGGCTCTAGAATCTAGAACAGTGTTCCCCGACCTTTTTGGTGGCGTGGACTGGAAAATTTTCTCAAAGTTTTTTGCGGACCAGCGAATTTCCAAACAATTTTCTGCAGACCGGCAAAGTTCCATGAAATTTTTTGAGGACCAGCAAATATTCATGAAATGTTTGGATGCTCAAAAACTTTTGCTTGGAACACAGCTTAGCATTTGAAAATTTTCTGTTTTTTATGTGCAAAACTTGAGTCAAGAACCAACAAAACAGTTTTAGTGGAATGTCTTTAAAAAAATGTGAATGTGAATAATTTATTAAATCAGGCAAAAATTTGTCTGAAGTATTATTAGAGGAGAAATGTCAAGATATAGCTTTCATGAAATAATTTCAACTTCGATTGTCTTGCCAAAATTTAAGATGAAAATACTGTAATGTCCAGAAAAATGTATAAGCTGAAGAAATTTCCCACGGACCAGTAAAAAACTTCTGCGGACCAGCACCAATTTTTGCCAGTCGGCGGGAAATTTTCTGCAGCATAGTGATTTTATCAAATATGTAGCAATGAAGTCTGTTATGTTTATGCAAAATTTAGAAAAGACAATTGCAGAGTTGAAATTGTCTGATGAAAAAATAAAAAGTTGGCTTTCTCCCAACAAACACTTTGGACAAATTTTTGCAACCTGAAAAAAAGTATTCTAATTGTTTCATCCTGAGAAACCTTTCTTCAAGCCCACCTTTCTAATTTTTGGAAGAAATTTCCCTATATGTAGCAGCTTCATTGGTTCTTAATTTTCTGCAAAGAAGCAAAAAAATTTAAATATATGCCATAAAGTTTTTTGGGCAAACGTTTTGAGTCTGCAAAAAATTAATGAAACTTTGCTGGTCTGCAAAAAAAATTTTGAGGAATTACCCAGCCATCAAATTTTTTGGTGGAAATTTGCTGGTTCAAGGTCACAAAAAGGTTGGGGAACACTGATTGAGATCATTTCAACTGTATTACACTCAACACCCAATTTACTGCCACCCTTGCACAGTGCCACACATTTTCACAAACCCCTCAACTTCATATTCTTCAAGGGGAAAATTCAGTGCCCACTCAATCAGAGGAAAAAAATCTTTAAAATGCTGTAAAAGGGGAATAATGAAAGAAAACCCAGAATTTTATGAAGGTTATCATTAACTTATAAATGAGAATAACCTCATACATAAAACGTAAACACATAAAACTTGGGATAATTTCAAAATTTCAATTTTTGAATTTTTTGTACAAAAATAATATATTTTTGCAGCTTGCATGACACCCTCCACCAAATATTTAAAGGAATTGGAGGCTTTAAACAAAGCACTGGTGATTCCTTCATGACAGAACTTGATTCCTTCGTGGCAGAACTTGATTCCTTCATGACAGAACTTGATATAAAACTCGAATTTTTACAAAATCTTTAGAAACAGCTCTGCTCTCATGGACATGATACTGTATGTTTAAAAACTGAATACTGTATATTGTCTGAAAAAATATTTTCAAAATATAAAAACAGTAATTGTAGCTTTAAATTATTTATTGTGGCTTTTGTTCTGTTATCATCGGGAAAATACCTGATGATATACACACAC
>CAJPEX010003716.1:0-26758 GCA_905338405.1 Notodromas monacha
ACCGGGCTGATTTTTTTTGTGTGCCAAAGAATATGTTTTGGCCAGAGAATACATTTTTTTCAGCTCAATTGTATGCCATTTTCATTGCTACTCCAAGAACTTTTGTTAGAACCCTCGTATACGCGCAAGGCAATGAGATGGCTTATATAGCTGGTATAAGCTGCATGTACAGTATAATTGTGCAAAATCGGAGGTCGCACCCCAATTTTGTGCTGGTGAGAGTACTGAGGAATTTGATGAAGAAAAACTCGGCAATTGGTTGGGGCGCAACCGACCTGAAGGATTCAAATTCCCAAAATAAGCGCAACTTGTACTTTTTTTTAGCACACAGGCAGAATAAGCAATTTGGTTCAAAACTTGGCAAAAACTTTGAATAGTCACTTCTTGCAAGAGAGAACAGAAAAATTTGTAGAAAATTGTGCAGTGGAAAATATTTGTCTGGCATAGTCTCCTTCTGGAAAAGGTCTGCTAATTTTCTTGGGGATTTGGGTCCCATTTATACCTGTGTGAAAAAATAATTGGCAGGGTTTGGTAAGATTGTCCAGGAGGACGGTTGCAGGTAAGGTTAACAAGGTGGCCAATAAATTATTGTCCTGTTGTGTTTGGGAGACGTATTTTCCTGATTTGTTTGGCAAAATCTGGCCCGCTTTTGCGCAGTTCCCCCAACTCTGAGTTTTGGAGCCTGTCTCCAAGTTTCAGAGTTGGGTTTTTATGACCTGGCTTCAGTGTTTGTTTTATGACCTTGGCAACAGCAAATTGTTAACCTAGATACTATTACACTTGTTGCAAGGTTCTCCACCAGAAGAAATTACCTATTTTATTTCCCTCTCCAGGAATAAGTGGTGATTCTCTCCCCCTGCAGCGGTTCCTTGTTTTTGTTCTTCTATTTGTAAATGATGTCTGCCTCAATGCATGAGGCTTTTCCCCTCAAAAGGCCAAGCGCCTATTTTTCCTCCTTTTATGCCACTCGGGCGGATTTTCTTTGATGCCGCAGGATCCAAGAGGAAAATCCTCTTGGATACATGTATATACATTTTTAATTGAATGTATTTTCACCTGATGTTTTCTGTTGGAAATATTCATGAGATTAAAAAACCTCAGGAATGTTTGTGGCTTGAAAATAATCTCGGTTATCCTCAATTCTTCTCAAGTCTATATCTACCTCTGAGCTAACCTCAGAATTAATCCAAACCTTGACTCGGATATTTTTCAGGAAGCCGTGTAGCAAATTTAGCAAGACTTCTTTAATTTCTTGACTTTGTATTTTATACTGTTGTGAATATCAAAAAAAAATATATATATCATTGAATATTTTTATCCTGAAGTATTTTATTGTTTGGGATAACAAAATGTATTGCTGTTGCCATTTTTTTGCAGTTGCGCGGAGCCTTATGCCCACGCAGAAGCAATACACTTTGTCAGAAATGGGAGTCTGTTCTGTTTTAGTTTTGTACAATAATATTGCAGTACAGCAGTATTCTTACTCTCATTGTCTGCGGAATCATTTAGTCATATAAACGCGAGTAATAATAAGAACAGCCTGACTTATTGTTTCATCCTCATCTTGATGGTACAGCAGTTATCGAATGCATCATCGTTGGCAGCAAATTGAATGACCCTTTCATTTCCTTCTTTCACCCAGCGGAAAAGAGAGAGAGAGAGAGAGAGAGAGAGAGAGAGAGAGAGATGCATATCGTCATTCATTCCTTTCCCCAATTCCGAGAGAATATGCTGGCCAGCATGAATTACCTGCTCCTGCATGATGGTGAAATACTGTACATGCAGTAAGTGCTGTATACTGATGATGTTTGACGAGGGAACTGACCTGATTATGATGGGATGCATCGTGGGGGCGAGGCATAATGCTGGATGAGAGTCGGTGGCGGACATGGATCGTTTTCTTTCGCGATGGGAGAGGCAATCGCAGGGGCTCCGACACCATCGACGCCACCGCATCCTGCGGCTGCTGACACACGCGGAGAGAGCAGGTCAGCAGCAGTTCCGCCGCCTGCTGCTGCTGATGCTGGTGGTGGTGGTGATGATGACGACTACGACGACGACGACGATGATGAAGAAGAAGAATATGTTGAGGATGATCTTCGGTATTGTTGCCAGCATCGCCATGAGCAGCAGCAGCAGCACACGACGAGGATGTCAGGGGAACGTGCTGCTGCTTCTCCTCGTCGTCGTCCTCCTCCTCCTCGTCCTTTTCGGTCTCCGTTTCCATCAACTCGTCGCACCCTTCCCCGGCCGCCGTCGTCATCCGCTCCAGCGTAAATGCACAATGAAGACCGTTCTGCTTCGCATTCCACACATGCTCGAACGGGATCTCCTGCACATCACATGATTTAGGGTGCTATGCTGTGCATGTACTGTATTATATTGTACAGTACGTCTCACTGCTGTGTATATAGATGCTCACATACAGTATATACTGTATATGTACTGTATAATATGGGTATGAGCTAGGGTATATTCTTAAACTGCAGCACTAGCAATATTTAGCTGCTTGCTGTGCATTCCGATGACCGACTTAATTCACAAACGCGCCGCATTGATTCCTCTCATCTGATCTTGCGCATATCAGCAGCTCATCGGCCGATTAATAAAACACACTGTACAATATATTGACGCACTTATGAGGATGCGCGTCGTGTCGGTTATACAGCTACTGTATATACAGCTGATGCTTCACGGCGCGTAATACACTCTACTCCACAGTACCTGGTGATGGGAAGAATGAGGCTTCGGGCGCCAATGGCCACTCGGGTCATCCAGGTACTGCACAGTCAGCCCGCCTCCATCATCTTGGAACAGGAACGCCGTCGGTTTCTCTACCAGGAACCCGTTCATCTTTCTCTCTGAGGCTATCACGCCCTGCATACAGTATACATAAACAGCATTATGCATCAAGCGAACGGCATATATATATATATATATATATACAGTACAGCATAGTGTATAATCTCAGTGAAACCTGGTTGAGAAGGCCTCGAATCAAGCACCCAGCACAACTAGCACCCGGCTCTCAGCAGCAACTATATACATGCAGCTATATTACCATCATCAGAACAACAACAACAACAAAAGCTTCTTTGCTGGCATCAGTAGTAGGGTGGTCCATGCTAAATGATGGCTGTATATATAGTAACACGCAAATGTAGGGCCGGGGATTGGTTCCAGTTCATTCTTAGGTTTCTGTTTTTTTTTATTAAAAAAGTAAGCGAAATTACTCTACAAAAGGTAACATTTTTCGTTTACAAATAAAATACGGTCTAAATTTTAATCGGATGGCAATTATTTTTCGACTGAATTGCAAATTACCGGAATTCCGTTCTTGCAGAAGCTTTGTACTGTACCAATATTTCTGAATCGAATTCTTTCATTTTTTAGGGAAATGTTTTTCAAAATTAAAACGGGTAAAAAATATTGGAAAGAAAAGTATTCGTCATTTCCTTTAAAAGAACCATATTTTTTCATTTTCTATTTTTTTCTTTTTAATGGCAATTATGCAAAAATTTAAATCGCAGATATTTTCCCTTCTCCTAAAATTTTCCTCATGCTGCTGGACGCCAAATTCTTTTCAAAGCCTCCTTGTTTGAAAGAGAAAATTGCATTTAATCAAATTAACTAGAATGCAGAAATTGTATTCTAGTATTCTTGTATCCATCGATTCGCAATTTTATAATTTATTCAGTTGTTATGTTAACATTTTCATGAGCTACGAAAACGTCATGTATGCAAGAAAATGGCGGCATCTAGCTGCTCGGGGTCTGGTCATAAATACGTACAAAGGGGAAGAGGATGAGATTGGAGACGACAGTCAATCATTCTATATAGCGGATGGTTGCATAGATCAAGTAAATTTTTGCGACTTGAGAAAGAAAGAAAGAAAGAAAGAAAGAAAGAAAGAAAGAAAGAAAGAAAGAAAGAAAGAAAGAAAGAAAGAAAGAAAGAAAGAAAGAAAGGAAAAGACAGGAAAAGGCGGCATTTAGAGAGGAATAAGAGTACTGTATTATTAAAGGATCGTATATAGTCTGGTGTATACCTGGAGAGCAGCATGGGTGTCGTCGAGTGGGTACAACCGGAGTGTGCAGTCCTGCGCAGAAGGGGAGGGCCACGTGGCGAAAACGGCCAGTTGGAGGGACTTGACAGCATTACTGCCGTCGGCGAGGATGGCGCTTGTGGATCGACCTGCCAACGAGTAGCACCCGAACCGGTCGACGACCAAGTGACAGTGCGTCGAGTCCAACTGCGTGAACACTGGTGTGTCTGCGCACTCGTGGCCCAATCGAACCACGTGCTGCACAAACAAATTTTAGAGTACGGTACAGTGAAGTAAATTACAGTAAATTACACTGCAAAGGAGAGAGACACTACTGTATATAGTATAATACTGTAGTACTGTACTGTACTGCACTGCACTGCTGTGCTGTATATGTAACATAAGCATGAAGAAAGGAAGTCTATAGAGCTAATGCAACACTGCATCCTTGGTCAATTACTCGTCGTAACCGCATCAATTAAGCACCAACAACGATCAAACGACGATATGTACTGTATATATACCATCGGCCTGCCCAGCTATATGGTATGCTGCTATGCTACGCTATCATGCACATGTACACCCACAGCCTATACTCATGCATACATACGGTATACCTTCTCATATCTTCATCATGCTGCGCTCCAGCACAGCACATCATGCACGCATCATCAGCAAGGCATTAATAAAATGAAATGAACACGCAGGACTACGCCATTAATTCCCAACATCCGATCAACTGAGGGTTGGATGAGCCGGGTTGGACATTGTTGCAATTATCATTCATGGTGATAGAAGGACAGTTTCATTCCCACCGAATAAAACTTTTTGCTGGTGAAAAGGAGAAAAAGGGGTTGACAATGAGGTTCCTTAATTGACGGCATATGAACATGATCTGCTGCATTCACTGGAAGATGGGATTTATTGCACACAAAAAGTGAGTTTCTTGATGACCTGAGGAAAATATTTTCTCCGCAAGGGAATGAAGGGAGGGTATATGGAAACTCCTAGTAGTTCTGTACAGTAAATAACAGGCGAATATGATGACATACAATTGCATAGAAGTTTTAGAACAGCATGTTTAGTTGAGGACATGATGAAAAATAATGCTTCATGTAAGATAATTTGATGGAGATGGTGATCAGAGGGAATAAGCCTCCCAAGCATCAGAAGAGCAAATATTGAAGGCTCAATTAATCTATAGACAAATGTGAGTTCAGCTCAGTTACTTGAAAGTAAATTTTTAAAAATTTTCCACCATTTTAAATCAGAATTTCTTATTTGAAAATATTTAATTTCAATACTTACTGGTTCTTTATCAAAAAATAAATTTTATACAGGTCCAAAAAGCTTTAACTTGTGTAAACTGTATTCAGAACTTCAAATTGTGAAATGCTTATGGGGAAATTCCAAAATTTAAATATACGGGGTGGGGCCACGTTGGCGTGGTCACAAGAACCATGTGAATGAAAACTTTCCGAAAACAATTTGTCAGACAACTTATTCAACTATAAGCAGCCATTCTCCACAGCTGTGTTTGGGGATAACTGCTTTGCAATTTGAGCAGCACACTTCATATTACCTTTGAGAAGGTGAACACATTTCTCAAAATTCAGAAGGTGGGGGTGAGAATTGCAGCCACAAAAAAAGAAGAAGAAGAGCAGATGATGCTAGCTTTCTGGGTGCCAGCCTCATGGCTCATGTGACACCCTGCTTGGAAATTTATTTCGTATGAATGGATTACTCAAAATCAGTTTCATGCATTTTTGATCAAAATGGTCAGGTGAACATGTGAATTTTCATCTGTATAGTAGGGAACTTTTCATTCTTACACTACTGACTCTGTGATTTTCATGAATTCTCGTTATTATGATGATCAGGAAAAGGTAACTTGTTAAAAAGTGGCTAATCGTGATAAAAGTGATGGCTGGTCATCATGATTAAGGAGTAAAAGTAAATTTTAGAAATCCAGTCATCCAAAGCAAATTTGCTGGCAGGTGATCACAGGAGCCATGAGAATCCTGATACCAACAAGCTTGCATCAAGATTTAGTAGTGGGGCAAAATCCCACTGCTATTTATTTGGTTGTACTTCTCGCTCCCACCGATGAAATATAAAGAATGAGTTATCCGAGAAATTGTAAATGAACTTTCTCAAGAGTGTACTCTAAAGTCACTCAAATCAATGAGAGGACAGAGATCATCCGAAAATGTCTTCCTTTATCAAGAGATCAGAATGTCTCCATCTGGAACCCCTCTGATTAGACTTTCAGGAAACTCCCCTTTATCTCTTTATGACTAAGTAATGAGTTTCCCAGCTTGAATGGATATCCTATTAAATAAAGGAATTCCTCTAACTGTACAGGTATTGAAAAATAGATTGATATATACTCCCTCTTATGTCACCCCTCTTTCATCAGACAACAATCATTGTGCTCTGACTTGACAGATATTAGCAAGGAAACCATCCCATCACCTCAATTCTTTGCTTGTAATTTTATTGTAATCTTGTAGTGATGTCATAATGTGACTTTTTTGCACATTCTATCTAGAAGCAAAAGATGATGCAATACTGCACCTTTATAGCATCATCCCTTCTCCAGATTCTCTCCTGACTGTATAAGGAAGTGTCCCAGCTCCAGGACACCAGAATCATTCAGAGCATTCTACAGAGACTGAACCCTGAACAAGCTTGAGTAAACATTACAAACGAGCCTCTAAGTCTTGAAGAAATCTAGGATGTCCCTTCTAAAGGTTAGTCAGTCTCCTAATTAGGGGATACTGTTAAGTGTATCCCTGTCCGTTCCTCGAAGAGTATCCACTTGAAACTCTGTGTCACAGTATAGATATTATAGAATATAATATTTTACATCATTAAATATTGTATTCTTTTTTTTGTGCAAGTGTTGTGTTGGTGTTTAACCATAGTGGTGTGGATAAAGATATAATTGAACCATCACTCTTGACTCAGTCCATTTTATGCCTAGATTATAATTTGTTGAGGATAATTTACTCCAAATAGAAAAATAGCGGATAATATATAAGTTGGACAACAAATGTGTGCACCCTCTTGAAGGCACTACAGTATTCAAATTACTCATCGTGCACCTCAATAATCCCAAAAACAGAGCTTTGGAGATTGGCAGCTTAGTTGAAGAAGTTACCTGAAAAATGTGTTTCTGAAATTTTTTGTTTAAATGATTCTTTTGATCATGCCAAGGCACTTGGGACCATAAAACTATCAATCATTCAAAATGATATTTAATAAGCTTTCATTTGGCAATTTTTCATTACCGCATCTTGATTTGCTCCTGAGCTATTTGTAAGTGAAAAATCTGTTCAATTTTTTCTGGCCCACCCTGTAAGCATTTTTCATCACATAATACTAGTATTGTGCGTATACTGTATACTCTTCTTCTATTCAGCGCATTCAAAATTTGGAATAGAGAAAAGAAGTAACATTTTTCAAGAAAGTTGATTACATATTACACCCAGTACTGAAGGAAACTTCGGAAACGCAGGGTTTCCTGTACTGAATACCTGGGGACGTCATGTAAAATATACTCAAGCCATTAGCTCAGGCTCAGATATGGCTTTCACTTGAAATTGAAAACTCGTAAAGAAAGCATCTAATTTTTCAAAGGGCTGAAAAATACTAGCATAATTATTGGATGACTTCTGAAATAATACATTGTGGAGTATAGCAGGCTTTGGAAATGATTTCGGATGCATTTTTGTTTCAAATTAATTTTTCAATCAAATTTCATCTGTATTTCAATCTTTGCTTTTCAGTAAGCCCTGCAATGCTCCCGTGTATTTATTCATGCATTGCAGGATTTGCAGCAAGCTTTGCAAACTCAATGCAGGATCAAACAGGAAAGAAGAATGCGTGTTTTTTCGAATACTTTAATTTATTTTCTACGCATTCTTTCCTGAACTTAGTGTCCACAATAATTTCTATGGTATTTTAGATGTATTCCAATTTTGAATGAGGTTTGTGATGTTTATACTTTATGTTTAATAATATACTTTATCTCTCTATCTCTCTCTCTTTATCTCTATATATACAAAGAAATTCAAGGAACCAGAAGAAATTGGAGTCCACGTTTCTTTGGGTACAGTATCCATGCACACTGTTTATATATACCATATTTACTTGAGTACCACGTGCACCTTTTTTCCCAAATTTCAGAAGAAAAAGAGGGGTGTGCATCATAAGTGGGTACAAAATTTTCAAGAAGTTTTAGGAAGTTATGTTTGCATTATACTTAATTATAATGGAGAAATTTGGGACAAATATAACACGACAACATTTTTGTTTTGAAAAAGTTGAAAATTCATCAGATTTATATATATATATATATATATATTCATTTCTTTATTTATTCATTTATATTTATACAAGAGGCCATATGCAGTACTGTACTACGCAAAGAATGAAACAGCAATATATTATCAGATACAGTACTGCATATAACAAGTGAAATAAAGAAGCCTAAGAAGAAGGATATAAAGGATATATAACAGCAGCACATGATGTTCTGCTGCCTATACAGCATGCTCATCTAACCTGCCAGGAAGACGGATCCAGCCTGCCCGGGTCATCAGCTGCCGAGTTATTGCAGGAGAGCACTGAGATGTCCCAGTGGCCGTGCTGGAGTGAGGCGCAGTGCTGGAAGGAAATAATGACTGGCTTCTCGAGTCGGAGCCCCACTGGCCCACACATGACAACCGGGCTGAGCAGCGTGTCGCCGTCTGCGTGATGGGGATAGAGTACAATACATTACATTGCAATAATAATAATAATAATAATCATCATCATCATCATCATACGATTTATAGATAATGTAGTGTATACCTGACAAGTTCGGGCGGTCCTGGTCGTCGCCAAGCACGGCGAGAAAGAGTTGCTTCACGAGGCCCTGCGGCACGGCGCCGTCTGGAACGGTGAGCATGACGCGGGCCCGTTGGAGCGACAGACGGCCGCCCTCGTGACCCACGTGGCCCACGACGAGTCGGCCGGGGTCCGCGATCGGCGGCGGCGGTGGCAAGCACGGCGACGGAGAGCCGAGTTTCAGCGGCAGTCCATCAGCAGCTGATGATGATGGGTCGCAATAATAAACAGCAGTCGCCGTCTGCACGGCCGATGATGACGACTTCTTGCGTGAACACGACTCCTGATGCTGCAGTCCAACTGCCGCATGTACGCACGGTTTTTTTGTTTTTTTCAGCAGCCAGGCAACGATAGAGAGATGCACATTCACATCAGAGGAGGAGAACAAGAGTGAGTGAGTGAGTGAGAGAGAGAGAGAGAGAGAGATTTTCAATTACTTGAGTCTATCAATCTCTGCGAATACACGTTACTGTGCTGTATTAATTATTGTTGGAGCGGAATAATAGAACATATATAATGAATACATATGCTTCACTGTACAGTATACTGTATATGTTGCTCGCATCAGTCATTGCGTCTTGTGTGTGTGTGTGGTTCTTGTATATGGTAAAAATACCATGTTATTCTTTTTCCTCCAACTCATGTCATGTATACTCTACTGTACTATTGATTAAGGGCAACTTGTACACTGACAAAGTGACTGACTGACTGACTGACCTGTGCCTGAATGATGCACGCTGTCCGCGGAGCTGCGACTGCTGCTGACGGAATCGCGCCGATGAATGTGATGACGGCGAGGAACGTGTCGCACCGCCGCTGGGGTACTCATCGCATCCAGCAAGGACGAGGACGACGAGACCATGTCATTCATCTGTCGAGTCTTGGTCACAGCACTGCTGTTGATGAGTCGCCGCGATGACGAAGAGCAGCAGACGATAGAGTGATGATGAGGATGCAAGGAGATCGGCGTGGTGCTGTTGACGGACGTTGTCGTGCCTCGACTGTTGCTGCTGCTGCTGCTGCTGCAACCACTGATTGCAGCAAAACCATCGTTGCCTCCCTTTCCTCCTCCTCCTCCTTTTCCCTCTTGAGATTCATCAGCTTCATCGGTCATTCCGCGCAACGTCAAAGGCAGCTCGTCGTAGAAATGCTCGCTCTCTTCCGGCATAGGGCTGCTGTTATTGATGCCACTGTATAAAGTGGCAGGAATAACACAGCCGTCGGCATCATCAGTGCCTCCTGCTGCTGCTGTTGGTGGTGGTGGTGGTGGTGGCAGCATCAGTCCCCCCATGAGTATTCCAACATTGCTGCTTCCGCGTCCGGGGTCCGATGAGTAGTCCCCGTACTCGCAACACATCCTCATCTGCATCAAATCGAACTTGAACTCCAGGCCCTTTTTCTCCTGCTCTTGCTTGCCTGCATCATATACAGTACGTATACATGATGATAATGATAATAATGCAGTAGCTGTACAGTACAGTACAGTTTATGATGTGCAGCACACAGCACATGATGCAGACAAGGGAAAATATGTTACGCAAAAACCCATCAATGTTTTTTTTGTTTTTGTTTTAATACTGTATACTGATGTATGCCAAATAAGTTTCGCATACAATAAGCCGAGGAAAGGCCAGCATTTGACTTATGCGCTATATACTGTACTGTACCTACAATAGTGTATATATACTCTGCACGTACCGGGAGAAAAAAAAAAAAAAAAAAAAAAAAAAAAAAGAAAAAGAGGGAGAAAAAAAAAAAAAAAAAAAAAAAAAAAAAAAAAAAAAAAAAAAGATGCAACAGCGGCAGAAATGCAACATTGAACCCGATGGGAATACACCTCAGCAGGATGTCACTTATTCACGCAGTTTAGCGTTGATGCTGCACTTGATTGGTGTATTGTTGCACTCGATCCTGGGCTTTTATCGCTGCACGCTGATGGTCAAAGGTCGAGGAATGCATGCACTATACACATATACGTAAGTACTATATACGTCCACCCCTCGTTATTATTCTTCATCTCTCGAAATGGAATTTTCATTTTGTCTTCTTTTACCTCAGCGACGTCAACAATAAAGCAGTTGGTCGCGGAAAGGGTTTGTATATACGGGGGCAACAGCAGGAAGGAGAAAAAAAAAGGAAGAAGAGAGAAAGAAAGACTGCCTGCTGATGGATATGAAGAGAAAATAGCCAGGAAATGACTGACTTATTGAAGCTGTTGGTGGATGATGAGCAGCAGCAGCAGTAGCAGCAGCAGATTCAGGCACGTACAGCTGGACATGATGATGGTCGTGCCGACGATGGGCCCGATGATTATGCAGACGGTAGCAGCGAAGAGCCAGGAACGTTGCAGCGAACGTGGCCAGCGTGACGACGGCCAGCACGACGTAGAGCAGGACGTCGTAGCTGTAGGCCAGCGCCGACTTACTGCTGGTCCCAACTGAATAATGCAGTAAGACGAACTTAAATACATACACTCACTCAGCATCAGTATACAGTATATAAAGTAGTAGCGCGATGGCTATGCTGATGCAGTATAGCCAGCAGCAATCGATGGTATCCGTGCAGTTATTCAAACGATAGCACCAATAACAACGCGCGAATAGTAGCAATCAATGTAATAATAATCAATCTTTAATATTGAGTATATAAATGGATTCATCAACCAACCCTATATGGGCAAGCATCATGCAGAGCCCGATTGTACACCATTTAGAACTTATTTTAATCACACAGGTACACATAATAATATGTGCAGTGCTGCGCTGGACTACAAATAATAGGATTAATATGCAAACGTATACCGTTTTTTTTTTTTTTTTACTGTGTATGTATATAGGTTTGTATATATGCGCGTGTTCTGTATATACGATCAAGTGCAGCACATAATGACCGCACAGCAGTTAATCAGCCGCCGCCATTTTAAATGCAATACTGTATATTTAACTGCTTGTATATACGTATGCAGTTTTTGCACGGAGGGTGATGCAAGCTGGATCCCGGCCGTGCATGATGGACACGTCATATATATGGACATATATAGGAACATATCTTATGATGATATGAGGGGGGAGGGCATTCTTGCTTGCATGCATGCACCACCCTATCCCTCTCCACGCATTATTCTGTCCCCGCCCACAACTGCTCGGCGGCAATTATACAGCAAACAGGGCATGAGCTGACCGCATCATCGACGCCCATTCAGCAGTAGCAGTGCTTGGGGATGAGAGAGCATCATATTTATTGCGGCATATGTGAGATGGTGGCGCGCGTACGTGGGAAACCGACAGTAAGAATACGAAAACTGTACTGAACAGTCGTACTGTATATACAGTACAGGGAAGTACCAGGTGTTATATGATATATACGGTATATGATGTACAGAAGGTATATCGAATACTTTTTTCCTCTTTTCAACGCAGCATATTGTCTGGACAAAGTATGCATTCCCACTTTCCCTCTTTAAGCAAATCACTTATTGGCAAACCGTTTCGGATTCATCGCAAATTACGGCATGATCAATTTCCAAGTAATTCCAGCAGCAACGATGGAATCGTGCGTGCGGACAAATTAATTCAGGGATTATTATTTCTGGGTACTGTATATACACCTGATGCTGCTGCATCCTCATTATTGCTCGAATCATCTGCTGAAGGCAATGCTGACTTGATAGCTGCCGAGCGGTTTGGGACATTCTGAGATACCTGTACATACTGTACAGTACATGATTTTATTACGGTAATCCCCGGGGTCCGTACTGGTGGTTTCTTTTTTATTTTACTTTTACGCCATTATTGTTTCTGTAAACCGCAGATGATGAATTTGTCAGTTCCTCAAGCAAGGGATGAATGCAGAGTTACTATGTATTGATTGATCGAGAATAAGACGAGTGCTGGACGAGGAAATGAAGAAAAAGATGCGCGGGATGAGATGAGAAACGCGAGAGGCAATGATGAGGAAGCAATACAATAATATATGACACTGGATGTACACGAAGGCAATTGAGTGGTGCTGGTAATGCTGCTGCATGCAGGTACAGTACGTATTTGCAGCACTTACGGGTTTACAGCAGTACATGAGTAAATCAGCAGCACTCACCTTCCTGCGTCGAGCCGAAGGAAACGAGAACGGATGCAGCATTCTCACCTGCATCATGCATGACGAACAAAAATGAAAAAAAATTATAGCCTTCCATTCATTTAAATATTTACGATTGACTGGTTGTTTAAAAAGGGAATTCGCCAAATGATATCATTTAAACAGTCATCATCACACGCAGCATTTTTTTTATGTTAAATTAAAAGTAGTGTGCATCAGAATAAGTTCAGTACTGCACGTACATGCTGTTCCTGCTTCATTCCGAAAATCAGCCGACGGGATTTTAGTGTACTGTACGTGCTGCATAGTGTTTTCCTTGACTCGTTTGCCGAGCAAGCGAATGGCATTCTATATTGTCCATTACTAAATGCAGGGTATTCCGTTTTCTTATGGTTTACATATTGGCTGATGGCTCGGATCGACGACGGGCGGGCAGCATTTTAATACAGTCATGTAAGCTTCATTGGCCAAGTGCTCGAAAAATTCCGTCTTTTCTTCTTATTAGCCTTATAGTCTTTTTTACCAGCATGCAAGAATAATTCGTACACAAAACACGGGAAATTTATTTTAAAAAAAGTATGCCCATGTTGTATCAATAAGTATCAAAATTATTGTGCATGATTTGCGTTACTATATACAGTAAAATCTCATTACAACAAATACTGCTACAACAAATTTGTGATCACAACAAACTTTTTTCAAGTCCTGGCAGAAAGCCTATAGACCACATGTTAAAAAATCGTGTTATAACAAACTTGGTAATTCTGTTATAACAAACTTTTTTGAGGAAACTTTTTCATTTTTATGGAAAACTGCTAAAAAATATCTGTGGAACTTTTTTTCACTCATCATTGAAGCCTGAATAAAAGGAGGCTTTGATGAAGGAGAAGAAATGCTTTGAAATCTGGATGGGATCCCCCCAGGGAAGAGGGCTTTTCTGCCTTTCAAAAAAACAAAAAAAACAAAAAAACTTCCCAGGAACCCAGCTAAAAGTCCATTGCCAGGAGTGCAGAATTGTTTGGATGCCTGGGGGTTCATGGAATCACTGCAATTTCCAGTGGATGTAAGGAAATGGTGATCAAATAGAAAAACCTGCTCAGAACAACCTTGCTAACTGACTTCTGTGGGATGCATTTCTTGGAATCTCTCAAGCCAAACTATGAACCCAGAAGTCCACAGAATTTAACCAAACATCATGTTTGGGATCAGTTCTTCAGCTTTGTCTTTCAAAGAATTAAAATGAAGGTGCCATCCAAAAATATTTAAAAAATGCTTGCACCATTAATTGCTCAATAAAGAGGTTCCAGTCCATCCTGGGACTGTGACTGTTCAGCATCTTTTTTTTTACACAGTGAAGTTTTTTACTCTTCAGTTCCTGATGCTGTGGTATGGTTAGAATTATGTGAAAAAATTTCTGGTGAAAATTAGTGATCACATAATTTGGCCACACAAATTAATGGTCATTTTAAATTGTGTTTTTCCACTTTTGAGCATTTTTTCCATCACTTGCTTCTTTTGCTCAGAGTCTTTACAGTAATGATGATCAGCTGTATGTTCAGGGTGAAAAAAAATCATTTAAAATTATCTGCCAGGAAATTTGCTTTACCTTTTTTTGGGCAAAAATGTGTCAATTTTTCTTCTACAAAATGAAAAATCATAAAATGACGAAATTCAAGTAAAAATAATCCATCACTTAGCTTGGAATCATTGTGAAACCCTGCAGTTATGGCAATTATTCTTCCATATATTTTTTAAAAATTTCATGGGATTCTTTTGTCAGTCCACAGAATGGATAATGAAAGATAACCCAAAAATCTGAGAGGTAATGCTCAAAGCAACCCTCATTTTCAAAGATTTTTTGCTATGATCATAACTGCCTCAGAATAATTTTTAAAGCCTGCAATTCAAATTTCCTAAAAATATTGAGATGAAAATTGTCTTTGAAATTGAAGTTTCATCTGGATCCCCCCCCCCCACCAAAATTTTCAAAAATTTTCATCCAAGTCAATTTCTCAGAAAGTGTGCATAGCAGGGTTAAAAATGGCTTCCAAGTGAACCAAACCCCTTAGATTTTTGACAACATTTATTGCTTCTAAGAGGGCTATGCTCAAATCAGACATATTTTCAAAAAATTCTGCTTTGAGCATAACCCCCCCAGATGCAATGTTGAAAAATGTGTGCATTGATGATTTCAACCTGTGGATTTGTGGTTCAAACCTGAAAATTAAAATTTGAATTGCAGGGGTTATGCTCAAAGCCAAATCTATTTGCAGAGAATTTTTGCTGCGAGCATAACTTCCTTTGATGAAATGTAAACAAAATTGTGGATTGATGATGTAAACTGCTGTGAATTTGTGTTTTAAACCTTTAAACACAAATTCACTGGTTTAAATCATCAATCCACAATTTTGTTTGAATTTCATCTGAGGAAGTTATTCTCATAGCAACAATTCTCTGCAAATGGAGATCACTTTGAGCATAACCCCTACATTTCAATTTCTAATCTGATTGGATTAGAATTTGAATTGCAGGGGTTATGCTTGAAGTTAAATCCATTTTCAAGGATTTTTTGCTGTGAGCAAAAGTCACTGGAAACAAATATTTTTAAACCTGCAATCTACCCTCTCTAGAAATTTAAATTAAAGCCTAATTTTAAAACTTTTTTTTTTTACCAGAACCCCCTTAGATGCACTGTTTTGATAAATTTCAATCTGATGAAGAAAATAGTCCTCAGCAGACAGTGGCACAGGATTTAGCTGGATTGTTCATGCCTTTTTGGGATTGCTGATTGAAAAAAAATTCTGTCATAAATAAAATTCTTTTCTTCCCCATCAAATATTAATATTGTGTATGATTTTTGTAATTTTTTCTATTTTTATAACAATGATACCTGTATAAATTTTTGAAAATTTTCAAATTTTTCCAAATAAAAAAAAATTTTGTTATGTGAAATTTGTTCATTCTGCGGGGGTGAACATGGTGTATTTTTGCCAAAAAAATGTTTGTTATGGGGGAAGTTTGCTCTACAGGGGGGTTTGTAGTGCAGTGTACCACTGTATGCAGATCTGAGCTTTAAACAATTTTCCAGTCATTAATATTGAAATTCTTGTTACAACAAATTATTTCTTATAAAAAACTTTTTTGGCAGTCCCTAAAAGTTTGTTGTAACAGGATTTTACTGTATATGCGTATTTTACGTCGGGCGCATCAAAAAGCATCTTACTTGGATGAATGTGCTAACAATGACCAAGCATTTAGTGTATATGCAGTATACTGTAATACAGTAAATGATGATGATTATGATGATGATGCAGTCAAATGCTGGACTGCTGGCTATACACGGAAGTGTGCATGATGATTTCGGTTGCAGATGCACCATTTCAGACCCCCGTACATTACAGTATACAGTATGCAAGTGTCCTCAGCAATTATCGTCAATTGAGCCGTCACAATTGTCCGTTTCCACAACACATGCGCATACACACACTCACACACACTATCTTTCTTAATCTCGATGACAATACTTTTCAGGCATTCAATCAAAAAGAATCAAAAAGCTTCCCGCAAGCAGTGAAGCAAGCAAGCAGCAATAAGGATCGAGAGGATTCGCGCGAGAATTTGCTCATAATGCTGTGCGTATATATGGTACAGTATATCACGGTGGTCCAATAATTAATAAGAACATGTACTGTACTGTACAGTACAATGAAACGGAAATGTTTAGCGTCATACGTAGCCAGCAGTGCGTAGCTATGTATACAGTACATGAATGTATCCCACGTCTGCTCGTCGGGTGAGATCAATAAATGGATGAGCGGCATTGAATGGACACACCTGAATCGACACAGCACGCGGGACACACGCATGAAGAAAGAAGCAACAAGTGAAGCACAATGCATTCAGCAGTTATATAGTGACTCTACATGCAGCGGGGATGTATATAGAATGTATAAACGTATACGTAGCATACACGACGAACGGATGAATCTCTTTCATCCCTCTAAATTGAGGACTGCTGGGCAAACGTTTGCACAAGGGATTGCTCATGCATTGTACAGTATATACTGTACTGCATACGCGTATATTTACTGCGTATATACAATAAGGGTTATACACTTGATTTCTCTTTGAATCTCGTGACGAGCAAAATTTCAACTAAAACACACAAAAATTAATCACAGTTTTGGCCCGTCAATAAGCCAGCAGATTGAGGGAACTTCAAAGTGTGAAAAAAAAAGTGTGCAAGAAGCCAAGCCAAAAGTGACGTATAGGGGGCAATACAATTCTGACCCTCGCCAATTCTTATCTTTTGTAGGTTTTTGCAGATGGGAGAAAGCTGTCTGGGGTAACACAGCATCCAGATCTGATGTAGAGAGTTGGGGGCACAAGCAGTGTGTTTACCCATGCATGAAAGTGTGGCTAATCCTTTATAAAGGGAAATGGATCATATTGAAGGGCACAAAAGAAGCACAGGTGTGTGGCATAGATGCAGGGTATATGCAACCCCTGAAGAAATGTATCAGTAAAGCAAGGGGAGCAATCGAACAATTTGAGAAACAATGTGAAGCCCAGTGCATTAAAATGCAACAGGGGGGGGGGGCAATTGAACACCTCCAAGTGCTGATTAAAAAAAGGTAAAGCAAGAGAGGCGTACCTCCAACTTCCAAAGGATGTGCCAGGTGGGACAGAAGAAGAGATTGAAAATTAGGAGTGGATACAAATGAAAGTGAAAAAATGTAGTGAAAAGTTTGAAACCAATCAAAAAATGGCAGCCAAAATAAAGGAAAATAAAAAGGCTGTCATCAAGAAATAAATGCTGCTGGCCTCTAAGGTAGCAAGCACTTTGCAAAATGCCTTGACCATTGGAGAAACAAACACGGTTCCCACAACCAGACCATCATCAAAGGCTTTGAAATTGGCAGAGATTACATGTTCAACATCACTAAAGTGTTACTGCATGGTGGGGCTACGTGAATAAAATAAATTTCGGACGTATTGAAACAATCTTATGACTAGTAAAGAAATTATCAAGATGTAGAAACCAACCCTTGTATGTGCTTGTGCACAGACAAACATAATACAGGCGGTACCTCGCAATTTGACCCTATAATCCATTGCCAATCTAGGGTCAAATTGCAACTTGGTCAAATTGCAAGACACTCCATCAAATTCAAAGCATAAATACAAAAGTGGGAAAAACTGGACAAAGCAGGTCAAATTACAAGTCAATAACCTCCCTGCAAATGTGTCCATCTATGATTGCGGGACGGTTGAATTACGGGAGGTTGAATTGCAATAAGGTACCACCTGTAATACTACTGTAGTGCAGGATTTTACCAGTGCACACACACACACACATTGACACATATACAACATGTCGCCTGATTAACGATTAACTCATTGGTTGAAGGGTTCCTTTTTTTATTTATTGTTTCTTCAACGCTATAGCTAATAGCAGCTAAACTACCTTATATATTTGCACTTTAGACTACAGTTACTGTATAATGGTAAATAAGGAAAGGAGTCGTTCATGTGTGTGCTGTATACATCAATCAGTATTATGTTTGTTTGTTTCATGTGCATGATTCACGGTCAGGACCCACCTGCTGGTGACGATTGACACATGCCGCCGGTGCAGTTGCTGGCCTCCAGGTCGGGGCCCGAACACGGCCTGCTTCCACCCGACTCTGCTGAGCAGGACCGACGGCGGTACCGCGAACACTTGGGGTTGCACAAAGACCATGCAGACCACGCGCTCCATCCTCCGTCCACAGCTATTCATTTAGAGTGTTTCATCGTAGTCGTGAACGTAATCGTCGTCGTTGTCGTCACGATCATCATCACCATCACCATGCAGTTATTGGCGCGCAGCACCATAATAAGCAGCATCATCAAGGATCGGATGCATATATGAAAGAAATAAAGGCAAAGCACGGATGCCATCAATGAATGAATGAATGAATGAATGAATGAGTTTCAAAATACTGTACATACATGTTGTACTATACGTAATCTATGATACACATTATCATGTTTCATATAATCCCTGAAATCAAATATATACATTACTGCTGCATATATACTAATTGACTCATTAAATAAAATGCTTTGCATATGTCTATTTTTCCTCATCCTTATATGCTGGCGTAACATGTACGATTGATTGACTGCTCATGATATATGGTCATTGTCCAGATACATCTCTGTCCAGCTAAACTGCTGTCGATCGGCTGAAATGCAGCGCAACAGTCGAATAACGTGCTGTTGCATGATGGTCCAGTAAACGCAGTAATATTCTAGCTGAACAGTCTTCATGTAATAGTACTGTAGTCGCTTGCTTTTGCAGGCACACGGTTCAGTAGCTAGCCAGAGAAATACCGGCCATATACTGTATAGTAGTTTTTATCGGACCGGCAGCATGAACATTATATACTTGTATACTCGACTATACTCGTACAGTACTGCATGCATTCCCTTTCTGACTTGCTTCCTTCCTTCCTTCCTTCCTTTTTTTTTGTTTGTGGCTTACTTTTCCTTTTTTCTCAACTCATGTTCTTGCTGGCGGCAAAATAAGCCATGTCGACCATGATATGTACAGCAGTATATACATACGCGATAATTAATTGCTCTACGTACTTTATGTAAGACAGAATAACGACTGGTGTTGAATCATCCATGCACTACACTAGCACTGTATCTACTGGATTGAGTCGAGGCAGCAGCAGTAGGAAAACAGCGTATACTGCTGTACTGTCCTGTTGGAAATTATACTCTATAGTCTGGAAAAAAAAGAAAAGGTTTCTCATCTTCCTCGTATTTTATAGGCTCGTCTGCATTCAGATACAGTGTTTTGGTGTCATCACGCGGCTGAGGAATGTCTGACTTCTTATTGAGTCCCACAGAATACTGTACTGTATATGATACATGACCAGCAGTCAATGTAACGGCGCGGAAGGAAAAAATAAAAAAGGTGAAGGATGAATGAATGAATTGAGCGCATACTGTATGCTGTACATTATTGTCTTCCCACATGCACATTGCCCAACAAGAAAAAAAAAACAAATCCTGGACACGTTGCAGATTGCGTTTATATGTGGAGATAATGAAAAGACTGTTGATGCTAGCACGTCCCTTACCGTACGAGTATATGGATGGACGAACAAGCACATGCTTTATGTTGTACTGTACTGTATATACGTACGCCTATGCACGTCTTCGTCCCCATATATATCGACGCACGTACAGCATTTATGCTACAGTTATGATCTTCTTCATCATCATCGTTAATCAGGGGATGTTATAATAACACACGCGGCGTGTATTACAGTGCATCCAGCCGCATTATATTCATTTGTGATTCAGCAGGCAGCCAGCATTATCATCATATGATGATTTGAAGAAGCCAATTTCACCGACTGCACAGTAGCAAGCAGTCTTATCATAATTGCGTATGTTGCTGCTCCCCGGCCGCAACAGTTTATTTAATGCTGCTTTGTTCTTCTGGCAGCACCGCTATTACTATATCGTACTGTAATACTGATGGCGACTACGTCGTGCTTGATGCACGAACTACTGCTGTACTCTACTCCACATCATCATCTCTGGGCCGCGTGCACTCTTTTAAATTTTGCGCTAATAACCGCACTACTGTTGCATTATATCCCGAGCACTCATCCGTCTAAATAAACGTACGACGTCTTCATTTGTCCTCATAACTGCATCAGTGCATACTGTACTTCGTCGTGCTGCTGCATGCGACGGTCCATCAAGCATGCATACTCTACACACGCACATATTATTGGCACCAGCATGCAGCAGTCGCGGACCATGATTCCGATCAAATCATCGCAAGCATAGGATGTCACTGCGATGTATACTCTTGTTGATCGGAACTCGATGCTGTGCGGCATTCCCAGCAGCAGCATAGCAGCAAAGACTCTTTCCTTTGCCATATTTGGTCTCAGCATATGAATAACCGCCTTGGTTGTACAGCAGTAGTTGAACACCACTGCTTGAAACGTTTGATGCTGGTTTGGCAGTCGGATTGAATGATTGGTAAAATTTCAATCCATCGCTGTGTCCATGGGAGTTTTCATCATACACGTAAAAAGCATACGCTGATGGTTCCTGCCGCATGATCCATAGGCGCGGAATGGCTCATCACCTCTTATTGTCTGTCTGTTCGGTCCGAGTGCTATAGACTGAGTTTTTGTTTTTGTTTCTTATCAATTCATTCATTCATTTCTCTCTCGTCTTTCATCCACGAAAGGAAAGACTCGCGTTACTTCCGACTTCCTCCCCCCCCCCTGCTGCTGTTGCTGCATGATGGTGGGTGAAAGCAAGAGTACAAAGCGTTCTTTCACCGCGGCAAATGACGGCGGGAAAGTGGAGTTGCATCTCATCTCATCGCTTTTTCTGCCTCTAGCTCCCCACCATGACCTCAGGAAGTGGGGGGACCGAATCTTGATCAGTTTGGGTTTGCCGTTAAAATCATATGCATCATTGTTTTACATTTTCTATATCTGCCACGGAAAGTGTCTTGCAATCAGCTGCCATCAGTAAGCATCAGAACAGGATGTGCACATCAGCAGTCCAGTCCCCATCATGCTGTGCTGGAGCTTATACAGGGTGGGCCAAAAAAATGAACCCATTTCTGAATTAGGATATCTCCATCAAAAATTAAGCTACAACAAAAAACACAAAATTAAAGCTTATTCAATTCTCTTTCAACCAGTGTTTTATTTTATAGTCCTATAAGCGGCATCAGAAGGTCACAAAAACTGTTTTAATGAAAAGTTTTTTTTTAATGTGGTGACGTGACTCTTCCCACTAAGCTGCTGTCTCCAAAACCTCCCAAAACTTACCTCAAAATTACAAAAACCAAATCAGTGCACCAGAAACAAAATCCAAGATAAATGCTGCAGGCAGGAAAATGAAAAAGCTCATAGAAACCCAACCAGGCAAAAGCCAGCAGAAAACACAGCAAAAGCATCATGCACATGCACCAAAAACCCCAGGACACAGGAAATCAAACCACAGGACAACCACCCAATCAGCTCACTGAGCATTCATTGGAAGATGAGCCAGAAAAATGGCACCAGGGTGGACAAAGCAATGCTTAAAATCCCGCCATGGGGTCATAACAAATGCTGCGTTATAACTGCAAGTATAACTGCGTGATTTCAGCTGAAAACTGTACAGTAATATACATTAAAATGAAATACCTTGGAATGAATATTGGGCGTCGCATATACAGTAAATACATTGCCTTCTTCTTTTTGCTCAAAAATATTAACGTCTCCACCCAAAGCTAAGTCAAACCTTCCTAAGTCAAGTACGTCCCTGACTCAATTTTTTTTAAGTCCCTGTCTGGATTCCCATAGAAACCATGTATTAAAAACCTCCCTAACTAGAAGCATTTTTCTCTCAAAACTCTTTAAGTCAAATCTTCTGAGGCCTTTTGGTTATTATTTCCTTGGAATATGAAAGAGAAAATCAACAAAACAAATTATTTTAGGCATTTTGAAATACTGTAAAGTGAAGGACTGATTGAGCAAATTAACCCCTGCCTACATGTTCAGCAAGCTGTGAACTCATTGAGAAGCAATAAGTTTAGGCCCATAATATCCTCATCTACAATTTCCCATTTTCCTTGCAGCAAAAATATTTCTTTCCTTTACTCAAAAAATCAAAACCTCCCTAAGACAAATTTTTTTTCTGGTCCCTAGAAATTGGACTTAAAGAGGTTGAACTATACTATGTATAGCCCTGTTAAAAAATCATTGGCTCAGTTTCAACAAATACACATTCTACTTCAGTATTGAAATGTGCTGGAGACAGAGTTAACGTCCTTTGCCAAATAACACTACTAATAAAAACATCCAGCATTTCCTATATTTCTGAAATATTTTACGCCACCTTGATTCACAATGTTTTCCATAATGTCATCCATAATAAATACTTCATAAAATACAGCATAAAATAACATATGTTTCACCAAATGATGTTAGTTGAACATTGCTACATCATTGCATATCATAGTTTCATCAGCAAATCATCATTGCTTCAACAGCAAATGAACATTGTTTCTTCTGCAAATGAACATCATTTCAGCATCATTTATCATCCTTTCATCAGCAAATCATCATTGTTTATCATTGTTTCATCAGCAAATCATCATTGTTTCATCATTGTTTGTCATAAATTATTTTATGTATATTTTATAGGAAATACTTGTGCAAGTGACACAATGGGAAGGCAAATATGTAGACAAATATATATTGTAAGGTGTTCAATATTTTTGACATAATTTCAATAGATTTTTCCAAAATTATAATGACTTGAATGAACTGATGGGTTATGTGCACAATAAGATCATCACAGCAAACATGATGTTCACAGTGATCTTCAATCAAACATTCAAGTTCTACCTGTTTCAGCTTTGAAGAATTGTTAAAAACCATTACAAAATAAAGCAATGTGTAAAATTTCCCCCAAACTTTGAAGATCTGTAAAAAGTTTGCTAATTGAGATAGGAGGGTCTTTTAAAAAGGCAAAATGTTCCCAAAAACAAGGGCAATCCACATGTCTCCTTGAACTAAACAATGAATGCTTGATGATCAAGCAATGATCACTTGAACATTGCTTGATCATTGAGGGTTCATCCCAGCAAAAATTTTGGATTCCTGCCAGGGATAGCTGCTACTTTTACGTGTAAAGTGGCCATTTCTGTTGATGGTAAAACAGTTTTGGCTTGGGAGGAGGGCCCTGTTTTCCTGATGCAGTCAGGATGGGGTAAAAAATGTTTTTAGTTGATGCTTTTGAAAGCGCCAGAGTCTGATGCTTTTAAAAGCGTTTTTAACCCCGTCAAAAACGTTTTTCCGTGACGCTTTTGAAAGTGTCAGAGTCTGACGCTTTCAAAAGCATTTCTTACCCTTTTAAAACATTTTTCTGTGACGCTTTTGAAAGCATCAGAGTCTGATGCTTTCAAAAGCATTTCTTACCCTGTTAAAAACGTTTTTCTTTTATGCTTTTGAAAGAGTCACCTTATGACTCTTTTAAAAGCATATTTTACCCTGTAAAAAACGTTTTTCTGAGATGCTTTTAAAAGCATTGTAATTTTATTAGTAAGCAGACCATCAGCAACTCTTATTTTGCTATTGGAATTTATTTATCCTATATTTGGATTGGTGGGCTGATTTGAGCATCATATTGAAACTCTGGAAAAATGCAGTTCTTATGCAAAAATAAATAAGGGGTGAAAGTGATGGATGCTAATAGCAGTATACTCCAATTAAATATATGAAGAATCTGTTTTTTATACCAACATTGTTCAACACTGCTTCAACAGTGTTATAAAACTGTTTTCATAAACCACAATGTTTTAACACTGATTCCACAGTGTTGTAACATTCTTGTCATGGGAGGTTAATTCTCAAACTATTGCAAGTGTGCACACTGCTGTGTGCTGTAATTAAAGTCAAGTTGTATTATTTGCAATATGGTGCATGAATGCATCAATTGTGTATAGTCTCATGCATTTTAAAATACTTTACAAGTTTTCTCATAAAGTGCTACATGGTCATATCACAAAAGTGTTGCAACATTATGATAACAGTGTGTAACAGTGGTTGCATGTAATGCATGTGAAATGAAAAGTTTCATTTGCAAATGTTTCCAAAGTGTTTTCAACAGTTATTGTGTGGCATTCTAACAACATTGCAACAACTTGCAAATAAATCTGTGGTAACAGTGTTAATATTTGCAATTAATAGTGTAAGAATAAAGAAATGTTTTATGAGTTAGGACACAGACACAGTGCATTACTTACAATTTTGATCTATTGCAGTGTATCCCAAAAGCAAATGTCATACTCTTGTATTGCTGATTATTACATATTGTAAATGTTTAGTTCATTCAGAAACTCTAATCATGCTAGAGTTTCTGGCCAGAATTTCTGCTCTGGCCAATCACTGCTGTATGTTTGGCACAGTTGTTATGACTGTGGGCACTGAGTTGTGGGGTTGCGGTTCAAATCCCCAGCAGGTTGCTTGTTTATTCATGTCTTTCCTTTGAGTGTGCGTGCATGTGTGTGTGTGTGTGTGTGTGTTTGTTAACATGCTGCTATGCACCCTGCATTGACAATGCTAGTACAGTGTACTGGCATTGTAAACACAGGGCTGCATAGCAGCCTTAAATTTTTTTGAAAAATCGTTTCTGTGACACCATAGGGAACAGTGTCACAAAAACAGGAATCTTGGCAGGAATATGGGGGAAGGGCATAGGGAACAGCATCAAAAAAACGGGAATCTTGGCGGGAATACAGGGAGGGGCCCAAACCACCAGGATAACTGTCAGGGGAAGTGGCAATCTTATCCCAGTCTCTCCAGACAGGTATAATGCCTGCTTTTTATGGTCTGAGTGGCTGCCTGGATAGACGTCCACTCTGGACATCCATAAGGCTGTCTTTTATGCGCAAACACAAGCGGATAATGGCCAAATTATTTGCTGGGCAGGAATTTTTTTTTTTATTTGCCAGTCCAACATTTTTCAAAAGGAACTTTGCTGATCTGCAGGCCAAAAAAGGTTGTGGAACACTGACCTAGATGAAAATTTCATATAATAAGTATAAAAGCTTACTTTGCGTTGCAAGCCGACAATGGACTAAAAAAATGTATTTCTACGTTTTATAATATTTTTTTCTGTAAAAATAGCTTCAAGCTTCCAAGCTTTCTGAATGCATTTGCATCTTATGCATATTTATACGGAATTTTTCCAGAACTTGAAAAGCTATTAAAAACGTATAAAATATTACAAATATCTCTACAGGTTCTCAAAATTAAAATGAATTTGCATGCTGATGAGAAGCTATTCAAGTAAAAATTAAGTTTTGCATCCTAGTTTTTGTGAAAAAATTTGAAAAAAAAACTGACCGACTCGTAAATGTTTTCAAGGTGAAGGGCGAGTCATTTGAACCAGCGAAAAGCAAAACTTCAATATTAATCGAAATTCCTAAGGGCTCACCGCTTCAAAAGCTGGCCGCTCAATCAGAAAATCTGTTTCTTTCAAACATTCATTCAAAAATGATTCCGTGGTTCATTACCATTTAATGGGCAGACGCTGAGTCGGGTTTCAAGTATAGAAGACCATCACGTAATCATCCGAAACTACACCACAGAAGACTCACGTTACACAACCAGGTAAAGGCATAAAGAAACATCATTTGAACTGCCTTGAATGGAAGTTCATCTTCATCTCAGATGTGCTCCGAGCTTCTGCTGTTGAAATTTCAGATCTGATTTCGTTGATTTAGAAGTTATTGTCGAGAGTATTCCAATGTCATTTAATTTCATAAGCAGCAGGCATTCGGAATTCCTTTTTTAAATATATATTTACTAGACATATTTGAAGAAATTTCTCGAGTATATAACGTTACTTAGAATAAAATTGAGAAGAAAAATGAATACGTCCTTGAGCCGATCGATTGCAATTGAAATTTTTTTTAGAGATTGACTCATAGAAACTGCAGAAACTGAATTTTCTACAGGTGGACCCTATAAAACGCAATTCATGGACCGGAAATATTTCGTTTTGAAGACAATTTTTCTATAAAGAAACCCTAAAACATGGGGAGAGAATTCTCTTGATCGGACCTAAAAAAAAATTGTTACACAGAGAATGTAATTGTAAACGAGATCTTCGTAAAGGGAGTTCATCTGTTTACAT
>CAJPEX010003717.1:0-26749 GCA_905338405.1 Notodromas monacha
CAAGCGTCTTCAACGTGGTTTTTTCTTTTCTTTTGGAAAAATGGATGTGTTTATTTTAATGCGAATATTTTTTAAAGAAACATTTTGAGACACAGACAATCTGAGACAGAAGCATTTTTAGACCTGAGCAATACAGGCAGAAACATTTTGAAATGTGCACAGTATAATTTGAGACAAACATTTTGATACAGTTCATGGACAATTTGTGAGAGAAATATTTTTTAGACAGGGGCAATTTAAGACGTGGACAATTTCGATGCATGTACAATTTTGAGACCAGAACTGTTCAAGGCAAGAAACTTTGGATGGCCAATTTTATTTTCCAACTTGAGACAGAAGTGATGGAAGTAAAAATTATAAAATTGGTTCTATAGTATTTTGGTGAAAATTAACAGTGTAATGTGCTGACATTCAGGGTTGAGTCGCTATTTTCATTCAAAACATGCTGAGAAAAACGTTTTTGCCGATTTTTTTCCTGTGTTGCTGATCATCTGATGAATTGCTAATCGAAATTTTTGTAAATTATTGTATACATTACCACCCATTTTTAAAAATATAAATTCCCTCGCTCGTCGTTTCATTAATGGTGTTCGAACTCCGCAGAGTTGTTGGTGGCCAATTTCATCCTGCAGTTGTCAAGTTTGGCCTGCAAATGCACCGCGGGCTTTTGCGTGGCTCCACGACGCGAGTATTCGGTCTTTTGCACACTTTGTCCCAGGTTTTGCGGGACTACGAAGCCCCAGCAGGAAAGGAACTAATCCGAGACTTTGACGCTACTGTGCTAAAACCGAGTCTCGAGTTTTTGCACAGGTGTCGCCCGTTGTCCTTGTCGATGCGAAATACTGTGGAGGTGTTTCGTCAAACTCTTTTTGGCATGGAGAATACGCAAGGAGATAATGAGGTGAAGACGCGGTATTTATGGTTGAAATTGATTTACTGCAAGTCTGAAATTCGGGGTCATGTGTCAAAATTTAATATTATATAAGTATGCTTTCGTAATAATTAAAAAAAAAACTGTGAATCATATACAGGTAGAGGTGGTCTCTCTCTACGATAATCATGTCGAGAACGACTTTCTCTGTACTGTATTAAGAATTTTTTTTTTATTGGCTCCCCATGTATTTAGGGTTTCCTATAATGAAATCATCGCTGTGACGAAGGTTTTTTGGTCCGTTGAATTTTGTTGAGAGAGTCTACCTGTATATTGTTTACATTGCATAAATTTCGAGGGACATTTGCTTTAAAACTTTGTCTTGAAAATCTGTGAGTTTTTAACGCTGCCTCGTGAATTAGTTCGAAGTTCCGTTTTTCCTCAAACTTAATATCCTGTTCTGTCGTCAGTTCTGATTCCTGAAGATATTTTATTTTAAATCGATAGGTGAAATTGAAAATGTTGGAGCACATCGCAGACTCGACTGAATTCATTAGATTAGCGCGAGAGCAGATAAAACTCACTGCTGCTGCCAGAATTGTTGATGAAGACGTTGTGCTGATTTATGGCTAGTGAGTACTGAGAAAATGTAGTCCCTTCATTGAAACATTTAATATGGAATTTGTATTTGAATTTTTAGCTGTGCTCTGGTGACATCAATTGTCAAATATGCCAAAGAACATTTGAAGAAAGAGTTCAAGGTGATTGTTGTGGACACTGGACCAGATTTTGAAGGGAAATTGTCTCTAGAAGAGCTTTGTTGTGCTGGGATCCAGGCCTGCTACACTTACATCACTGCACTGAATGTTGTCATGTCCAAGGTAATGCGTTTTTTTAGGGTGGGGATTATCCGATTTTCATAATCTTGGCCAGATTTGAACAAGTGCTGTGCAACTCTCCCACCTTGTTTGTCGTATATAATCCAATGTGTTCAGTATATTATTTCAGAGCACTGTACCATCACCCCTGACTTTTGCATACTTTTAAGCTGTGTTTTTATGGGCATTTCTTGACTATAAATAAATGATGGCACAGGAAAAATGTACATTTTAGCTTTTTATTCTGCATCATAGCTTCAATTAAAGTATAATTGTTATTTTGAACTTGTAAAAGATGTCATATACTCTTCAGAAGTGCAGAATTACTTGTATACTGTATTGCAATGAACAAATTTTTGGGGATGACAATCATTTTCTCAAGTCCCAGCAGAAAGCCCATAGAGTACATTTTGAAACCATCTTGTTGAAGAAAATTCTGATTCCATTGTGAAAAGTTTTTTTGAGGAATGGTTGATAGATACTCCAGTTTGAAATTTTCCTATTATTCTTCCAGAATGAAAAGATTGGTGCTACTGATGGAATGCATGGTTCAAGCTAATTTATCTTTTTGGAAATCACTCAATTTTTCAAATACAATAGTTATTAAAAATCCAAGAATGCCAGAAAAGTAAGATTTAATTGATTTTTGGCAGGTCTGGTGTGGCCATATTTCCAGTCATTAATTTTTACAATCTCATTGTTGCAAATTATTGAGCACAGTATATCTTCCCAAGTCCCCAAATGTTTGTTGTGACCAGATTTTACTATATTTAATTCTAGTTAAAAGTGGTGCATGACCACAAAATCAAGATGCAGTATTTTGATTAGTGTGTGATGTAAAATTGTTCATGTATCACAAGTTCATGTTCATTTTATTTTTGATTTAGGTCAACAAGGTGATCTTGGGGGCAGACGCCATTTTGGCGAATGGTGCCGTTAAGGGCCCCATTGGCGCATCCCAAGTGGCAATGGTAGCGAATTCGAGAAATGTCCCTGTGTTGGTTTGCTGCGAAACTTTCAAGTTTACTGAAACCGTTCAGACTGATTCGTTTCACTTCAACGAACTGGGTGAGTCATTTTCGATGCTTTTTTTTAATTTTTGTGGCAAGGGTCTTGATTTGAGAAATTGGATGTTCCAGGACCCGAGTCAGAGTTGCTGAATTTGACGGAGAATTTGAACTTGAATCCTGGATCGACCAGTGCCCAAATCAAGACCTTGAACCTCAAGTATGATGTGATGCCCGGGGATTTTGTCAGTGCGTTAGTTACTGAGATCGGAATGTTGCCGTGTTCCTCGGTTCCTGTGGTTACTAGGGAACATTTTCTGAGGAGGGCTTGAGAATGCATTTCTTTGTCATTGGTCGGCGCTGAAATCTTTTTTTGATTGCCCTTTGAAGATCGATGGGTACAATTGCAATGAAATGACTGCTCTTTTCCGCTTTCTTCAATACTGTACACATTTTTTTTATTTTTCCGTGGAAGAATTGACGAGTATGTATTCGGTACACTACAGTCTTGTCTACGGAAGTAGAATACAGATCCTATTTTTTTCCATCAACAAAATCGCATGAATGAAGCAAAAAAATATATCACTTGCAACTGTTTCCATTGGACTCTGCAAAATTGAAGAAGAGTCATCACCCTTTTAATGGCCATTCAAGCAAGTTCTTTATGAAAACAGTGTGAACTATCTTCATTTTTCACTGCATTGCTCATGGAATTGAACGAAATTTTCAATTGTGGGAATATTCCAAAAGACTTGGTGTATTTTGGGCCTTGCCATTTCGGGTCCACGGGTTCTTGCACGACGAAAATCGCATTTGGTCGGGAGTGATTCAGGAATTTTCCGTTTCTGCAAGATTTGGGAAATATCTTGAACAAAGGCGCTTTCCGGAAATCGTTCCTTTCAATTTGCGAAAATAGTTCCCTTCTGTCAGTTTCCCACCAAAAAATAAGATTAGCCAAATTAAGAAAGGGTTGCAAAAAGTGAAGAAGTCGATGGTCTTAACCATTCCCTGAATTTTTCGAGAGAGTGGTTTGCGAAATTCTGTTCAAATAAAAACCCTTTACAGCGATGTCCTGGGGTCTGAAAAAAAAGAGTTATGACTTGGTGCTGAAAAGGAAATACTGAAGTGATTTCTCATGGGCTGTCTGACTGATGAGTGGTTATAGACAGTCTTAGAAATGATGAAAATATTTTTTTCATTTTCAATGCATCTTTTTATTTTTCCTCCAAAAGACTTGGCAAGAGTATATTGGTACACTTCTGGAAACACTATTTGTGTCTACACAAGTAAAATACAGATTCTTTTTTTTTTCAACAGAACGCTTGGCTCAAGAGAATCAACGCATTCACACCAGAAAGAAAAACGTGTTTCAAAATGAATGCCTGAATGACCTTCTGAAATGATATGACTGACAACTCCTTCAATTTTTCCTTCTAGTCACATCTAGGGACAGAGTTTTCTCAACTTTGTTGCAATAATGAGCTTCAATTATGAATCGAAACATTTCATCGTCAAGTTTCAGATATTCTGCAGTATAGATTTTTCTTTCAGGAGAGAAATATGTTTGAAGTCTTAGAAAAGTAAAATCTCAGGAATGATACAGTTCAATATTTTTGAAAGATTCACTGTTTGCCTCAAGATCACATGAAACCCATACAAAACCTGAGAATCTCTGCTCTTAATGTTTCTACAAAGGAGCAGTCATGAAAGCATGATGTTTGACAACTCAAATGAAGTTGGGAACTTCTCACCTGGCAATGAAACGCAAATCTAATACATTAAAAATAAATCATTTTAATTTTTGAAACATGAATAAAGAGCCTCTCTTGGATACAGAAAGTTACATTCATGAGGAAGATTTATTTTCAAGACATAATTTAGACTTTAGAAACAGTATCTGACCTGAAAGCACTGCAACAAACATTAATGGGGTTGATGATAATTCTTTTGTGGGGCATTTCTTATGAAAAATCACTGCTGCTTTGTTTCATTTTGCATCAAGTTTCAATATTTTATTCTTGAATAAAATATTTTCAAGAAATCATCATAAAAAAAATTCTAATGATCAGAAGCTCAGATGATCATGCTTTTTATGAAACTGTATGCTCTTTAAGAGACTGATAAAAAAAACGTTATCATCTTAAACGAGCTTTTTTTTTATCAAACTTCATTCTCTTCATAAAACTGTATGCTCTTTGTCAAACTTTATGCTCTTATTCAAACTTTATGCCCTTATTCAAACTGTATGCTCCAATTCAAACCTTATGATCTAAATCAAATTTTATATGCTCTAAGAAACTGTATGCTCTTCAACATGCTCTCGAATAATGTCTATCCTTGTTATCAAGCATTATGCTCTTCACCAAACTTCATGCTCTTTATCAAACTTCGTGCTACTCATAAATTTGTATGCTCTATTATGCTCTTCAGCATGACCTTCACCAAACTTTGTAATACTATTATTAAAACTATGTTTTTCAACAGGCGCTTTATGAAACTTATTCATTTTTAACATGCTCTTTACAAAATTGTAACACGCACTTTGTGAAACTTCATCCTCTTCAGCATGTTCTTTTCCAAACTTGAAGCATTTTTAGAGCTTCATCCTAATTATGAGCATGTTTATTTTCAAAACTTGGAGCTTTTTATGAAGCCGTATGCTTCTCAACAGGCTCTGTATCAAACTGTATTCTTTTTAAAATGCTCTTCATGAAAAGTAGTGCATTTGAAGTAATTGGGATTCACTATAACAGGCGAGAAAATAAAGTTTTCCCACACGGATATTGGTAAGCTGCTCAGGCTGGTGTCCATATTTGTAATTGATTCTCACGAAACGGTATACCCTTTCGTGGGTGTCATCATATCGACATCATACCCTGCTCGTATACATCGCATTGAATTCACGAAAGTGACTCTTCACTGATTCAATCCGGCAAGGCGACGCCGTTGACAGTGATGCTGCTCTCGGCATCAGTCGTCCTCTCGTCGTCGGCGCCCAAAGACGTCTGTCGTTTCGGGGATCGTTGTCGCGGCGGCCTGCTGGGCGGTGGCGGCGGCGCCACCGAGGGCCGCTTCGGCTCTCCCCCAGCACTGCTGCCCGGGGCAGTGAGTGTGGCATTGGTGAATCCGTTGTGGTAGATGGCGGGGGGCTTCACGCTACGAGATGGCGCCACTGGCGGCTTTTCTCCGCGCTCCAAGGCCGCGTGAATGGCGGCCGATGGAGTGCCGTAGGGGTCGGTGCTGGGAATCCCGGGTTTCGAGGTTCCTTTCTGCGGCTTCAAAAACTGTGAAATAAAATTTAAAAAAAAATTAGAATTTATTTTCGCGGTTTAAAATATTTATTGGAAACCCAAACAATCGACATCAATAAGTTTGGGAAAACCAGCTGATTGATGCTAGCTCCCCTGCCTGTGCTGCTCTCTCTCCCCTCTTTTCCTTTCCGTCTCTTCTGTGTCTTGTTCCCCTCCAGGTTGAATTGCGTGTAATGCGGTTTAATCACCTGTGATGTGTGCTTTGAAGTAGCAAGCCATGCAGCACAGTGTCTCTCTTGCCTGCATTCCCTTTTGTTTTTATGGATCATTCAGCCAGCAGTCCAATAACCTGCTGCCAGCCCATATCCCATTCCCTTTAAACTTGTGCATCATCCTATAAACTCACCAGGATTTGCGTTCAAGACATTGTGCCAATTACTTGAGTGTATACTGCATTGTGATAAATCACTGTTCATCCAAAAGAAGGTTCTTAGCTTTTACTCACCCTTTCTGAGAAAGTCCTTCAAATCAAAACTACTGTAAACAGAAAATCCTATGTTAAGCTAAGAAACCATAGTTACCTGAGCTGCAAGGCTGGTGGTGAAGTTTCTGTAAGACGTTATGGCAAGTATTTGCTTAGGCTCACTGCCAATTGAAAAATCTCTTATATTCTCTTCAACATTTGATAAAAAAAGGTTTTAGGATAACAGAGTAAAAATTAATTGCATCGAATTTTATTTCAGTGATGTCTGAAGTTTATATGAACTTCATGAATTAAACTAAAATGCTGATGAATACTGTAGCCAAAATTTCAAAAGATCAAAATTTCTTCAAACACCTTTTGGTGGCTTTGAAAAAAAAAAAAGCAAAACACGTAGGATTTATTAAGGTGGAAAAATATTTAAAAAAGTGTACCCCCAAATCCAAGCTATGAGTGAAAAATATGCATTTATGTATCCTTCCTCTTTTCAATTATGTGAAATTTGCTTTATAAATTTAACTAGAATTTTGATGAGTATTCTTAGTCAAAAAGTCCAGTGCCAAAATTCCAACACAACACATTTTTTCATGCAAATACCTTTCTGTGGCTTTGCAAACAAACAAACAAAATTGGTGCTATTCTTGGTGTTGAATTGGTTCTTGAATGAGTTGGCAGTGTGCTAAACTTGGAGGCATAGGTCCATTTCCCCAATTAGTCTTTCACTTCATATCAAACCACATCAAGTTAAATTTTATTAATTTGTTTCCTGTGTCAATAAAAAAAATAGCCAAAAGGCCTCCAGAAAATCCAGCTTATGGAGGTTTGAGGGGGAAAGCCTTTGAATTAGGGAGTTTTTTAATGAATTGTTTTGAATTCAGACAGGAACTTGGAAAAAAATTGACAATTGGAGGTATTGTATTTCACTCAAGGAGGTTTGAATTATTGAGTTTCAACCGCATATAATTTTTTTAAATGACTAAATTAACAGAACCTGAAGCTGACATGCACTAAATCCCCCCAGAAATAAATCTCACCTTTGTGAAGTAGGTGACTTTAGGTGGTGCCAGGCCACCACAGAAGGCCACAATCCGCTTCTTGCCCACATACGAAAGCCACAGAGCCAAAAGCAACACCAAAGACGTGAGCATAAAAGCGCACAAAATGGCCGCCACTCTTTCTCCCACGCGGAATTCTTCGTCTTCTTCCGTCTCCTCTCCTTTCTTGTGCAGGTCAGAGTCAATCTCATTGTCTGCATCATCTGGTGAATGAGGCACAATATCCTGCAAGCAAAAAGTCAAAAATTAGATGCTGCAACCAGTACTCAAGTGGGTACATGGTTAACATTTTTTTATGGATCAGTCAGTGTTTCCCAACCTTTTTGGGCCTGCAGACCAAAAAATTTCCAAACATTTTTTTTTTGTGACGAACTAATTTCCAAAGAAAAAAAATTGCCAGACTGGCAAAATGTCATGAATTTGTTTCAGACTCAAAAAAGTTTTGCTTGAGAGACTTTATGGCAGGTATTTAAAAATGTTCTGCTTTTTTACAAAAATTAAGTTAAGAGCCAATGAACTAGCTGTAGTGGAATGCTGTCAAAAAATTAGAAAGGTGGGCTTGAAGAAATGCTTCTCAGAAAGAAAAAAATTAAGACCATTCATTTTTGCAAGTTAAAATTTGTCTGAAGGATTAATAGGAGAAAAGTCAACTCTTATTTTTTATCAGATAATTTCAACTGCCATTGTCTCTCTGAAATTTCAGATAAAGATAACTGACTTCATCACTGCTTTTGATACATTTTTTACGCCAAAGAAAATTTCCCACAGAGTGGCAAAATGTGTCCATGGACTGGCACCAGTCCACAGACCACAAGTTGGGAAACAGCACTGTTCTAGATCAATTAGTTCAGATCAGATGAGATGGTTGGGGATCAATAATTTAAAGATTTGCATGAAGATTGGATAAATAACCTTTTAAGGAATAAACAGAACCTTTTAGGTGAGATTCCCCAATTTCTATAAAGATGGTGAATCCACCTCAAGTAGTAGAGCGTCTGCAGTGCGGACGAAAAAACTATAAAAAAAAATGAAAAAATGATTGCAGAAGTGGGATTCGAACCCATGCCTGCAGAACCAGACTATGACCTGAACATAGCACCTTAGACCACTTGGCCATCCTGACAACTTAACCTATTAATTGCATTTTTTTTATTTAAGAAACAAACAGTAAACTAACAGGCCACAGACACATGTTACATGACGTCCCTATTATTCCCCCCCCCCCCCCAGACCCCTGTAGGATCCTACTGGTTGTTCCTCCCACTGCGGACAGGGGGCCCTATTATTCCCCCCCCCCCCCCCAGACCCCTGTAGGATCCTACTGGTTGTTCCTCCCACTAAGGATGTTAAATGATTGAATGCAAGGGTTATTTTCCATTGCAATACTTTACCTGTTCTGGATAGTCCTCAAATGTAGTCACTTCACCATCTCCAAGAATAGCTATGTCTGCACAGGCCCTGAATTCTTCTTGTGGGCCACATCCCAGCATCCCTGTCCCATTCTTGCACATGCCCCAATTGTTGCCTGCCACATATCTCCATTGGAGGATGCACTGGGTGCACAAAAGGTCCTTTGGCAACTGGTACTCCACTGCAGAAAAAAAAATCAGAGCATTATTTGTTTAGTTCAAATTTTTAAAGAAGGTTTTCTTGGGAGACTTGTTAAATTTTTCCAATGGCTGATGCTTCATCAGGAAAATATAACTTTTGAAATGCCCTTCTTTTTTGAAAATACTTCAGCACACAACTGTTTTGGTTGACAGAAATTTCCCCAAAACAAAATATGGTTGAAAATTTTGAATGAAGGGTACAATAAGATTTCAAAGGAATAATTTTTCTTCAAAACAATCAGTGGAATTTTTAGCCAGATCTTAATGCAGAAAATTTTTATTATACAGTGGATACATATTAATTGCTTTCCTTGATTTTGCTTCAGCATTTCAGAAGACAGCAGAATTTAATGAAGTTGTATTATACTTTTCAAATTATGAATTTTCCTGTAGTTGAGTTGAGCAATTTTTGTAATTCCTGTAACAAAGAAAACTCACATACAGCCAAGATTGAGCCTTTTTGTACCAATTCAATTCAAATTATACTGGAAAAGGAAGCATTTTTTCCTTTTTGTAGCTATTGTTGATTGAGCTCAAAATTCTTATAGGAAAAAGCATATACAGAAAGTTTATGGGAGAAAAACATTTGTTGAACAAACTTGATTTAATCCCCCCAACGCATGAGGAATCAATTTAATCTTTTCTTTTCCCCTCCAGAACTTTTCCAGCTTTTTTCTTTATTCTACACCTGATAATTTATTTTCATTTCCGTTATAGTGATGTACATAGTTTAAAATAGTCATTCTAAGGAAAACTGGAAGCAGACAAAAGGGTTTTATTTATGCTCTCCCTTTTGATTGCATACTTTTATGTTGCTTTCTATTTTAATATTTTAAAATGAAAAAAAAAGGATTTGAGGCTCGATATTAAAAAACTTGAATTTTTTTGAACAGGTTCCCGACATTTTTTTGTTTTTGTTTTGGTTTCTTATTGAGATTTTTACTGAATAATGTTCAACCTGAGTAGAACGGAAATTACCCGCGGTTTGTTTCTTTTGATTGTCACTACATTCATTGTGATATTTTTCGGAGTGCCTGAATTCCATCATTTCAAGCCACGAAAAGGGCATCATCCTTCAGACTTGTGCAAAAGTGTGTTGACTCATGGACGACTGAACAAAGATTTATCATGGGTCAGCGATTTGTGCCAAATTCACAAATATTCCGAGGAAGAAGCCAGACTTTGTTTGAAAGTGAGGAAAGCACGCGGACTTGGCAATCATTTCTTATTTGCTGGTGATTCGACCATGAGAAACAAGACAATGAAATTCGCGGAAAAGTTGGGATTAGAGTTGATTGATGGCGATTTGAATAATCCCTACACCAACAAAACTTGGAGCGGGGATCATGAGACAATAGTTCGTTTTTACTGGAATTATTTATTTGCCGAATACTCGTTCAAAAAGGTGAGGAAAAATGTCGTTCAGCACTTTTTTTTTTTCAGATTGATTTATTTTTTATTTAAAATATTTCAGCAAAGGCCACAGATTAGTTGAAATTTTGTCACATCGCCTTTTGAAGGTTCAATTTACAATTTTTTCAAGAAATTGAATCCGTCGCAACTTTCTCACTGATTTCTGTCAGGCTTTAAAATTGAAAACGGTTGAAAATTTTCCGCAAACTTTGAAAATTTCAGCGAAAAAAAAGCAAGGAAACAGTTTAGTTGAAATATTATCACTTTGTCTTTTGAAGAGGTTCAGTTTCCTGCAGTATTTTATTAATTTTTTACAAATGGATATTCTGAAAATTTTCACCTGAATCCTCGAAAGGAAATTCCTCAAATTCACACCGTAATTATGAATTTTTGAAGGATCCAAGAAATTGGCCAATAAAAATTTCTCAGCAAAACACAAATAAACTAGACTCTGATTTTTGAAGAACTTTCTTAAAATGTCTGCTTTAATACCATTTACCATTTCTATAAAATCAGGAAATGGTGAAGAATGTGGGTTTTAGCATGAAATTTTTACATGTTCAGCAAAAACACTATGGACACAGTTTGGTTAAAATTTCGTCACATTGCCTTTCAAAAGTTAATATTACAATTTTCCCAAAAAATAGATTTTTTTTAAATTTTCCACTGATTCTTTAAAAAAAAAATTCGAATTCACACCGTAAATAAGAATTTTTGAAGGATTCTAGCAGAAATTGGTCAATAAAAATTTCCTAACAAACAACAGACAAAGAAACTAGATTCTCATTTTCAAAGTGCTTCTTTATGATTATGCATTATCTTTTTTTTTTTACCCTATTTCAACCAAATCAGGAAATGGTGCAAAACGTGGATTTTTTCACTTTCGGGACGTTCCTGTGGCTGTTCCTTGGTGGGTTGAACTTGACAGACGAAAACTGTTCTCCTAATGCCAATAAGACAGTTTCTCAAATGCCCGCGTGTGCCAAATATTTCGCAAAGCTCGAGACAACGGCCCAATTCCTGAATCACTCGGACGTTGTAAATTCGGTCTTCCTGGTGCAAGAACCCGTGGACCCGAAATGGGGACCTCTGAGATCCATGACCGATTTTTGGCACATGCTCAACAAAACCGTACGGGTCGTGAAAAAGTACCAAAGGATCGATTTGTGGAACAGTCCTCATGATTATGCCGTTGAGTTGTCGAAGCGAATCGGTGTTGAGCAAGTGCAGCCAGATACGTTTCACGTTGCTGAAAAGTACTATGGCGAAGGACTCGACACGTTTCTCAATTTCATGTGCAATGGAGTGAACGAGAAGCTGAACAGTTCTCATTGTTGTTTTCAAGAACTCGTTTGACAGTTTTTTTTTTTTCGCTGTGTCAAATGAAAATGGTTGACAGTTTTGTTTTTTAAATGAGGTGTTTTGTTTGTTGTTGTTGTTTGAATGATTCGCATCCCTTTAAATACAGTATTTAAAAATACTGTATACATCAAATATTGATAAAAAAATATAAAAAATTCAAAAATTCAGTGTCTTCATCAAGCTAAATTTTTCAACTTTATGAGTAAAGCATAACATTTCCTCACATAATTCAAGTTTGTAATCTGAGACCCCACTGTACTAATCAATAAAAATTATTCTCTCTCTATTTCATGTTCCTTCAATTTTTTGTTTCGTTAAAAAACCGCATCTGAAAAAAAAATTGTATAAAAATACTGTATGCATCAAATATAAATAAAATACTGTATAAACAATTTCGAAAAATGTGATGTCTTCATCAAGCTAAATCTTTCAACTTTATGAGTAAAGCATAACATTTCCTCACATAATTCAAGTTTGTAATCTGAGACCCCACTGTACTAATCAATAAAAATTATTCTCTCTTTCTCTTTTCATGTTCCTTCAATTTTTTTGTTTCGTTAAAAAACCGCAACTAAAAAAAAGAGAGACGATAATACTGTACAAAAAATACTGTACTGTATATATAAAATATAAATAAAATATAAACTAACTGGTGAAAACTTCGCTGCGACCGGGAGTCGGAAAGTATCTGGCTCCGGACCCGTCCATTCTTTCCAGCAAATACTTGTCGAAACAGCGGTCGGAAGCCGTCTTTTTCGGGTTGTTGTTGGGACACAGTCGGAACTCGAAGAACCCGGCGTGGTTCGCAGTCAGCTCGACTTTTATCTTCACTGGCCCATTTTTGACCAGCTTGCGAACAATGAGTCCTGACCCGTACTTGCCCCCGGCTTCGTTCGGCCTCGGCTGAGAAAGAAATTATTTTCATTGCCTCGAACGATTTTCTCGCAAAATTTCGAATAATCAGCAACAACAACAAAAAATGAATATATTTTTATACTGTACAGTACGAGGGTTTTAACAAAAGTTGAATATTGAAATATTAATTGAAATGGCATATAATTGAGGTTCAACCGTAAAAAAAAAATCCGTTACTTTTTTTTCGATTGACAGAAATACAAAAAATTGAGGACAATCACTGACCTGAGGCAAGTCCCAGGCATCGCCGCAAATCCCGCACTTGCCGCCATTTTTCTGCCACTGCCGGCTGAAACCCCCACAATACAACTCGTGGTCATTGTAGTTGGGTTGAGTCGGGAAATTGTACCTGGAAAACCGCAGAAAAAAGCCTTCAATTCACAGAAATTGACACCATTTCCAAATGAAATTCCCAATAAGCTTAAAAATGCTAAAAAAAATCAGTAAATTCACGAAAAAAAACAACAATGTGCAGAAATTTTTGGGAAAGGAATCAACTACTCAATTATTGAGAGTTGGAAAATAATGTGCTGATGTACTAGAGCCAGAATCTCTTTTATCTGTCATGGCGACAGCATAAAAAATCGCTCCTCCTTTTATATTTCTTCAGATTGTTAAAATGAAGATTTCAAATGAAAATCCCCATGAGTTTTGAAATGCAAAAAAAAAGACTGTAGGATTCATAAAAAAAAAACAATGTGCAGAAATGTTGATGTCCTAGAGCCCGCAGCTCTTTGAACTGTCATGGCGGCTGCGTGAAAAATCCCTCCTGCTTTTATTTCTTCAGATTTTTAAAATGAAGATTTCAAATGAAATGAGTTTTGAAATGCAAAAAAAAAGACTGTGAATTCATGAAAAAAACAATGTGCAGAAATTTTGATGTCCTAGAGCCAGCAGCTCTTTGATCTGTCATGGCGACAGTGTAAAAATCCCTCCTACTTTTATATTTCTTCAGATTGTTAAAATAAAGATTTCAAATGAAAATCCCCATCAGTTATGAAATGCAAAGAAAGAACAGTAAATTCATGAAAAAAACAATGTGCAGAAATGTTTGGGTAAGGAATAAACTACTCATTTATTGAGAGTTGGAAAATAATGTGCTGATGTACTAGAGCCAGAATCTCTTTGATCTGTCATGGCGACAGCATAAAAAATCGCTCCTCCTTTTACATTTCTTCAGATTGTTAAAATGAAGATTTCAAATGAAAATCCCCATGAGTTTTGAAATACAACAAAGACAGTAGGATTCATAAAAAAAAACAATGTGCAGAAATGTTGATGTCCTAGAGCCCGCAGCTCTTTGAACTGTCATGGCGGCTGCGTGAAAAATCCCTTCTGTTTTTATTTCTTCAAATTGTTAAAATGAAGATTTACAATTAAAATTCCCATAAGTTTTCAAATGCAAAATAAAAGTAAATTCAGGAAAAAAAAACAATGTGCAGAAATTTTGATGTCCTAGAGCCCACAACTCTTTGATCTGTCATGGCTGCTGAGTAAAAAATCCCTTTAACTTTTTTTCTTCAGATTATTAAAATTAAGATTTCAAATGAAAATCCCCAAGAGTTTTGAAATGCAAAGAAAAGACAGTAAATTCACGAAAAAAAACAATGTGCAGACATTTTTTGGGGAAGGAATAAACTACTCATTCATTGAGAGTTGGAAAATAATGTTCTGATGTCCTAGAGCCCGCAGCTCTTTGATCTGTCATGGCGGCTCCGTCAAAAAAGAATACCTTCTTCTTTCATTTTCTCAAATTGTTAAGAATGCAGATTTTTAAAATTACCAAAGAAGGATGATTTCAGAAAGAAATAATTGCTCATCCACCGAAATGCTACCATGTTCTAAGGCCACTCTGGCTCTTTGATCTGTCATGGCGGCCGCGTGAAAAAAAACCTCCTGCTTTTTTATTTCTTCAGATTGCTAAAATGCAGATTTGGAAACGATTATTCTAGAAGAAGAATGATGCGAGCAAGAAATAATCGCTCATCCACCAAATTACTCTCATGTTCTAAGTCCACAGTGGCTCTTTGACCTGTCATGGCGGCAGCGTAAAAATCCGTTCTGCTTCTATTTCTTTGGTTTGTTAAGAATGCATATAATGGAAAAAAATTAAAGAATGATGCCAGCAAGGAATAATTGCTCATCCACCGAAATTCTCTCATTTTCTAAGGCCACTCTGGCTCTTTGATTTGTCATGGCGGCTCACATGAAAAAAATCCTACAAATTTTCTTCACCGCAATTACAAGTCTCAAGAATGCCATGATTAAACCTCAAGACACTTCACCATCATTTAAGCACCAGGTTTTGATTGTTTTCCCACGGGAAAAAGCTCTTTGGACTGACAAATAACGGATTTCTCCTCGCAGGATTCTCAGAAGAACAAATTTACTTGGTTGAGGAAAAAAGCATACAGAAGGGGCAAGATTTTTTTGTGTACATTTTTTTTAAAACTTGCGACAAGCTTTTCGCAATAAGTCCTGAACATTCCGAGAAAAGCCCTTTCTACTCAAATATCGAATAAACTAAATACATGAATAAATCTGAACATCATTTTCTCAGTCTGAATCATTTTACACGGAGTAATTTATCCAAGCATGGAAAAATCAAAAATTGTCTCACGCTATTTTTTACAGTAGTTGCGCTTCTTCAATTAAATGCATAAAAGGCTTAGATTTGTTTTTTTTTTAACATCATCCGGAAGAAAATCCAACTCGCAGGTTTGACTCTTTTCAAAAACTCAAATTTCAGTTCAACCAAACGTCCTCTATAACGATTTAACGAATAATAAAATATATAAAGAATAAAATAAAACTGAAGCCCATTCTCTGAATCAGTGTTTATAGTTTTTTGCTGGTATGCGGGAAATTTCTCCAGCTGATCAATTTTTCGAAAGTAGTAATTAAGGATATTACAGTTTTTTTCATCTCAAATTTTGGCAAGACAATCGAAGTTAAAAATTATGTCATGGAAACTATATCTTGTCATTTCTCTTATAAAAATACTTCAGACAAATTTTTGCCTGATTGATTAAATTATTTTAATTTTTGAGTCTGAAAACCGTTTTTCAAACTCACATTTCAATTTTTGAAGAAATAAACTATTTTAATTTTTGAGGCTAAAAAACCGTTCTTCAAACCCACATTTCAATTTTTTGAAGACTACTTTTGAAAAATACTTTAGACAAATTTTTGCCAAATTCAATAAATTATTCTAATTTTTGAGGCTGAAAAACCTTTCTTCAAACCCACATTTCAATTTTTTGAAGACTACTTTTGAAAAATACTTCAGACAAATTTTTGCCAAATTCAATAAATTATTTTAATTTTTGAGGCTGACCTTTCTTCAAACCCACATTTCAATTTTTTGAAGACTACTTTTGAAAAAATACTTCAGACAATTTTTTGCCAGATTTAAAAAATTATTTTATTTTTTTAGGCTGAAAAACCTTTCTTCAACCCCACATTTCAATTTTTTGAAGACATATACTTTACTATGACTATACTTTGTTGTTCTTGACTCGAGTTTTTCATACACGAAAAAATATAAAATTTTCAAATACCTGCGATTCAAGATGTCTTCCAAGCAACACTTTTTTGAGCATGCAAAAATTTTATGAAAACTATTTGGTCCTCAGAAAATTTCATGAAACTTTGCTGGTCCGCAGAAAATCGTTTGAAAATTTGCCGGTCCGCAAAAAAATTTATGAAAATTCCGTGCTCTAAAATGATGACCAGAGTAATTTATCGCGCATTGCAAACACACAATAAACCCTTTTCCCTCATTCAACTATTCCCACTTTTTTGTTGTTGTTGTAAAAGAAAAACAGACCCACATTCCGAATAAGCTCTTCCCCGGTGGGATTTTTATTAGTACAACTTTCACTGCTGGTCATCTGTGTCGGGATGTGTTCAAAGTTCTCTTCGCGTATTTCTCTCTCTCTCTCTCTCTCTTCATTTCCGTTATTATTCTGTCCATTGCTTCATTTCTTTCTTTTTTTCCCCCACCATGAGGCTGGTGATGATGCAATTTTCATGCTAAGGGAAGCAAGCGGCTGATTAGAAAGTCACAGAAGTTTCGATTCGTGGCGTCGAATTGGCCCGAGGCAAAATTCTATCGCCCGGAATTGATATTCATGAGAGAGCAAGAGAGAGAAAAAAATTAAGGCGAATCAGCATGAAAAAAAAATTGTAGGAACTATAGGAAATAATCCCCCGGAAGATGCAAAATTAGCCGTGATTCTACATCAATTTTAAAATTGGAAAGATGTTTCTCAGAAATGCTTCTAAACCAGTTTTTTTTACCGAAGACAAAAACGATTGAAACCTTTAAAAATGTGCTAAATTGAATAATAAATTTTCTAACGTCTCACGAATCATCGCAATTTTATCTCGAATTGTTACTTAGTTAAAACATAAAAACGACTTTTTTTACCGTAGTTCATAATCAGCAGAACATTTGCAGTCTACAGATCAGCACGGAAATATATCTTCGGAAAAATTTCAAAATTTAGCACAGCGCAAAATATTCGACGAATTGCCATTATGCGTGTTTTAAAAATTTTTAATGACTCCATCAGCATAAAATATTACGATAAAACGGGATTTTCTCGCAGATGAAGATTAAAATAAAGCAATTAATCTAATACTTTGCCGAGGTTTGCAAAGGTGATGCACTTTTTTTGTCTCTTATGAGTAATCAAAAAACTTGTTTGATTTACAAGCGAAAAAATGTCGTCGTTTGAAAAACATAATCCAAAAATCACATAAATTATAGCTATCAAAAAGTAATTTCGTCAACCCGCTTTTGAAATTGAGCAGTTATCAATCGCGACTTTCAGGAATATTCAACACATTTTATCTGTCCTTCTGAAGATAAGTTTTGATTTCAAAAAACGAATGATCCGAAAATTATCCAAGATAATTTGTTTGTTTTTTTTTAAAACATCATCCGGAAGAAAATCCCACTCGCAAGTCTGACTCTTTTCACAAACTCAAATTTCAGTTAACCAAAGTCCTCTATAACGATTTAACGAATAATAAAAAATATAAAGAATAAAATAAAACTGAAGCCCATTCTCTAAATCAGTGTTAAGTTTTTTGCCGGTCCGCGGGAAATTTCTCCACCTGATCAATTTTTCAAAAGTAGTAATTAAGGATATTACAGTTTTTTTCATGTCAAATTTTGGCAAGACAATCGAAGTTATTCGCTACGTAGTATGCGTAGTAATTAGCTTTTCTCGACACAATTTAATCTGAATATTTTTTGTTTTTTAATCATCGCACGCACAAAAAATTCGATGTTCCACGATATATTCAAAAGATTTCCAATAATGAATAAATAAAAATTTCAAGGCCAAAATTTAATCCGGAAATCACACTTTCCCATCAAAACAAAACAAAACACCAGGATGTATGCTTCATCAATTTTGTTCCTCAGAAAATTATCTTCGACGTCCAAGGACCTCATTATCCAAACAGAGAAAATATTTTTCTCGCTGATCTTCCGGGCGTGGCATCGAAAACTTTTTTTTTTTTCTTCGGGGATTTCCTGCCAAATGTCAGTAATCGAAAAACATTGAAAAAAATATATTCGTCAAGAAAGAAAATTGTACGCCCAAGAAAATCCCAAGGAAGCGATAAGCAACATCAATCAAAGTCTCGCACGCGGCTTAAATAAAAATTTCCCTGGACAACTTATCTATTGTTTCTCGCGAAACAGATGAAAAATGATACTTGACAAGCATTTTTCTCGCACCTGTTGAAAACCAGGAGAATTTATGTCCCCCGAAAAAAAAACTTACCGTATTTTTCGAGAATGAATCATAACCAGAAAAAAAAAATTACTGCGCGAAGCGTTCGAGAAGAATTTTGTAATAATCGGAACCCAAGTCGCAATCCTTCATTTCACCAATTTTCCTCGGACTTTTGCTTCCGGATCATCAGAAAAGCAACAAAAAATTCACAAAAGAAAAAAAGAACATTTCTTCGAATTTACATTTTCCTTCCTGCTTCCTTTCATCCAAGAACCCGCTTATTTTTTTGTAATCTCTGACCCACATTGCACAACTCTGCGAATTCCGCCTCGAGCAATAAATAATAATATCGGGGAAGGTTCGATTTCTCCTCCAGGCGGCCGCCATGACACGTGAAAGAGCTGTGAGAGGTCCTCAGACCCCAACACAAATATCAGGTTTTAGTGAAATAAGTTTATAGCACAATCGGCCGTTTGCGGCCTAAGGGTCCTGAACCCTCAACTTGTGTTTATCAGCAATGTCCAAGTCCACAAATNGGGTGTGAAGGGCCTAACCCACGTGATTCGTGTGGGCAAAGTTCTTTACATTCTCCAGGCCTGAGTCCGTGTTTTCAATTTCATCGTGTTTGTAAAAATGTTGAAGTGGTCCATTGCTGTCGTACAGCAACGTTGTGCCATAGGATTTGAAAAGCTTAGCCCACGTTTGACATGTGGGCCAAGTTTTTCACATTCTCCTGGCGTGCGTTAGTTTTGTCACAGCAATCTGTGTAAAACATAACTTTGGTTGAAGCAGGAGACAATGATCTCAACTGCTTGCGGGCGTGAGCCGCAAATTTGTAGCATTCCTTTGCAAAGTTCGTTGCATCGTTTTCATTAGGCAAGCTCGTATGCTTTGTTTCATGTTTGTACTGCGCATGTGCAGTTGCGCAAAAGGTTCATTTTTGCTTCGTGTCCAGTGTTCATATAATTCCGTGTAATGTGGCATATGGCTTCATGCCTTTGGACTTGAAGGGTTCTGCTCACGGAAACGTGTGGGCAAAATTCTTCACGTTCTCCAGGTGTAAGTTGATCATGCCATCTTGGGTTGTGAAATCAATATTTCCAACCATTGTCTGATTGTTGTGTTCATAAGAGGAAGTGTATCCAATTTAAGGCAACTTGTATGCCTCTTCCCATTGGTTTAGTTGACCGGCATCTCGAAACAGGTCGAGGTAAAGGAGGTATTGACCTCTGGCGGCTTGTACGCCAATTCCCATCGCGGAGTTTTGGCATAACCCCGGAATCCTCTCACAACCATCGGTTTAGTCGACCGGCATCTCGAAACAGGTCGAGGTAAAGGCAGAACACACCTAGGTGCAGTGACCAAGTGTGGTGCTGTGACCAAGTTTCCATCGTCCAAACTCATCTCGAAATTGTTCAAGGTACAGGAGGTATTGACCTCCAGGCGTCTCGTACGCCACTTTGTTGTACAACATTTTTTCATGTGAGAGCTCTCATTAGACAGTTTTTTGATGACATGTTCTCTTTACTTTGTTTCAGAAACTAGTGCGCACTAGAAGTTTTTCTTTTTCGAACATCGTCATTGTGCCAAACAAGAGAATGAGTGGAGAAGACTCAATTGACAAGGGTGAGTGTCAATTTATTGTACCCCTTTGGCATGAGGGACAATATTGTGACACGTGTCTGCTTTCACGTTGTTTCTGCAGAGGCAGCGGATTTGAGCAGTGGCTCCAACGGCAAGAAGTTTTTCTTTTTCGAACATCGTCATCGTGCCAAACAAGAAAATGAGTGGAGAAGACTCAATTGACAAGGGTGAGTGTCAATTTATTGTACCCCTTTGGCATGAGGGACAATATTGTGACACGTATCTGCTTTCACGTTGTTTTTGCAGAGGCAGCGGATTTGAGCAGTGGCTCCAACGGCGGGAACAGCGTTCCATTGAGTATGGAGAATCAGGATTTCGAGTCGCCGCGTCGGAAGATTCGACGGCTTGACGACGAAGTGGGAGTGATGTGGTTCCCAAGCGGTGCAGAGGAACTGGCTCCAGTGTTCAGCCGCTTGAATGCGGAATGTTTGCACCGATTGAACACCCTGCTGCCGGTCGTCGAAACGTCAGCGTGCACGGACATGACGAAGTCACACTTGGAACAGAGTGTGGCGATCAATCGTATGTGGATTGAGAGGGTCCAGAAGGATTCCGAGGAGCTGGACCGAGTTGCGACTGAGATGGAGGAACGGCGAAACGCCGTTGAACGTCAAATTGCCTCTGATAAAGAGCGCATTCGTCGTGGCGAGGCCCTGATTGCGGCCTCTGACGATTGTTTGAAGGAGGCCTTCGCTTCTCGCATGCAGATTGATGAGGGCCGTCTGCGTTCAAAAGTATACAGTGTTTGTATTTCTGCAGGCCGTGTTCGCATCTTTGATTTGGCTGGAGAGCCAAAATTATCCGTGGCGTATGGGCCATCTGACGATCTACGGGAGCTCTGGCTGCAAGAGTATGATGCCTGAGATCTTTCTGAACCAAGGGTGACATCCACACCTCCGATGCTGCACAAGGTGACTGTCCAGGCCTTGCTGAGTCCACTTGAAAAGTGCAAAGAAGTTGGAGATTGTCTACGTTTGCGGTCATGTGAATCTGCTATGGCTGGAGCGGTCGTGGACGTCAGAGATGGTGACTCAGATGACGCAGGAAGCATCCCAACCACTGAAGTACCGCAATCGATAAATGCGGTTTTCTCCACTTTTCATAAGTGTTTGAAAAAATCGATGTTTTTTAAGTTTGTATCACAACTGTTTGTATCAATGTCGTCTCAGGTTGGCGTGCAACTGGTTGGTGGGAGTTTGATCCCAAAGATTGGGACCAGTACGTGACAAACGTTGCAGAACGTATGGGCATTTCGGAAGGAAATGTTCGGAAGATGAAAGGCCAGCATCTGCCTACTCCTGGATGCAGTGTGCAGGATATTCTGTACGGAAACAAAGCCCTCAAAATCATGAGGGACAAGGCATGTGAGTGTGCGGCAGTGCGGGTGCTGCTGTTGGGGACTTTGTTGATCTGCCCATGGAGGGTAGGATCCCCGGATAAGACCTACCTCACCCGTGTCGGGAAGAAGGAAGACCAAGTCTTTCCAGTGTTTGACTTCAGTCATTTGACAAAGGACCTGAAGTTCGACGTATACCAGGTTTGTGTTTGAAAATGATGTTTGTACCCATTGAAGTCATCCTTTCTTTGTTTGCAGTATGGAGCAAGCGGCTTGTGTGTTGTTTACGGAAGCAGATACAACCTGTGGTCAGCCAAGGACGTTCGGAAACGTGTCTACGACAATTTGAAGCTTCCCGAGGATTTCCAGTTCACGCAATTGTGCGTTAGAATTGGAACAAATGACATTAAGGAGCTTGTGACGGTCACTGGGCCTTGCAAGTATACCAACTTTGTTGCCTTCTTCAATGATCTGAAGGCATACTACCGACGCCTTTCAAAGGTGTTCAAATGTCCCGTGTTTGCTTTGGGCGCTTCGTTGCCTGGAGAGTGGATTGGAGACAAAGTTGAATTCCGTCTTCATCGGGAGACTGGACTCCCTTGTTTTCCCCTGAGGAGGGTTGATCGTGGTTTTGTCACCACAGAGCAGCGTCTGGGCGCTGGTTCCTTTTTCCAGGGACTTTTGGACAAAATGCTTCGTCAAGAAGTAGGAAGACTGCATGGCCATTCGTTGGACGTGAAGGGGTGGTAAGCCTTACCCACTCCATTGGATTATTTGGCTCCGTTCGCTAAGATAATGAAAAGCGACTTCAAATCTTTTGGCCATTTGAACTCACAGGCCTATTTGTGGTTTGCCTGCAACCACGTGGTGGCGATGTTCTTTGCCACATTGATAATGGCAAGGGATTTGGTGATGAATGTGCGGATCTGTCCAGGTCAAGCACCAGCATGGAATCCGGATGGCACCGCCTTGCCTGGGAAGTCGCCATATGAGCCACATTCTCATTTTCGGAATGATTCACTGTATCCGTGTCCGATGTTGGCTTGTGGACACGTTGAATTTGGTGGAGGCGGCATTGTGAAAAACCCATTCGATGAGTAAGTTATGGAAATGAATGTTTTGAAAAGAATGTTTGAATGTTGATCCATGTCTTTTTCTGATCGCTTCAGAATCAAAGATTTGTTGCACAAAGAGTACAAGGAAACCTTTGCCTCGGAGTTAACGTGGTCTTCAAGAGACCAAGTTTCGGCCCAACAAAGATGGGGTGGCTGGCCAATTGGATGCGTCGTGAAGGTGGTAGAGGAAAACGAACTCATGATCATTGCCATGTCTGATGACAATTGGCTGTGGTTGGTTGGCCCACGCGGACGCGTATTGGTTGCCGCCAGTGAAGTTGAGGCTGAAGTGCCTTATCTGTCAAGTCGGAATAATTAATGTGTTTGAAACTCCAATGATCTCCCATTTGAGGTATTTGATCTTGAGGATTGTGGGCTGTTCCCTTTTGTTCGTATTTTGACCAGTATTTGCAAGGCATTTTAATTGTTTGAAACGGGTTGCCTTTTTTGGTAAAGAATGTTAACCAAGTGCCTCTGGTCCATGTATATAAACATACGGGCGTTGATCCTTCTTTGTCGGTGATAAAGTTGAATCTTGTGCTCCTCTTTTTTGGCGGCATTTTTGTTTTTGGTGATTGTTTGTATTTTTGCATCGTATGAATATGACCGGACTTTGTTGACACATTTGTCTTTTACTCTGGTGCTGTAGTTGTTTGTTCCACAGACGTAATCATTTCTGGTTTATCCTCAATTTCCAGGGGAACCAAATTCTGGATTGACTGACTTGTCAAAATGTGTGGAGTTGATGTTCCATCTCGGTTATATCGGCGTGACGTCAAAACATCCACTGATCGGATTCGGTGGTCTCTGGGACTTCTGTAAACTTTTAATATTTTGCATAACTTCCACTTGAGACGTCCCATTGGAGTGTCATTGTGGAATGCATTTTGTTTCAATAATACAATTTGTCCAACTGATGGTTCCAGGTATGTTTGGTTGGATTTCTGTTTCGNAGAATTTGGTTCCCCTGGAAATTGAGGATAAACCAGAAATGATTACGTCTGTGGAACAAACAACTACAGCACCAGAGTAAAAGACAAATGTGTCAACAAAGTCCGGTCATATTCATACGATGCGAAAATACAAACAATCACCATAAACAAAAAATGCCGCCAAAAAAGAGGAGCACGAGATTCAACTTTATCACCAACAAAGAAGGATCAACGCCCGTATGTTTATATATATGGACCAGAGGCACTTGGTTAACATTCTTTACCAAAAAAAGGAAACCCGTTTCAAACAATTAAAATGCCTCGCAAATACTGGTCAAATACGAACAAAAGGGAACAGCCCACAAACCTCAAGATCAAATACCTCAAATGGGAGATCATTGGAGTTTCAAACACATTAGTTATTCCGACTTGACGGATAAGGCACTTCAGCCTCGACTTCACTGGTGGCAACCAATACGCGTCTGCGTGGGCCAACCAACCACAGCCAATTGTCATCAGACATGGCAATGATCATGCGTTCGTTTTCCTCTACCACCTTCACGACGCATCCAATTGGCCAGCCACCCCATCTTTGTTGGGCCGAAACTCGGTCTCTTGAAGACCACGTTAACTCCGAGGCAAAGGTTTCCTCGTACTCTTTGTGCAGCAAATCTTTGATTCTGAAGCGATCAGAAAAAGACACGGATCAACATTCAAACATTCTTTTCAAAACATTCATTTGCACAACTTACTCATTGAATGGGTTTTTCACGATGCCGCCTCCACCGAATTCAACGTGTCCACAAGCCAACATCGGACACGGATACAGTGAATCATTCCAAAAATGAGAATGTGGCTCATATGGCGACTTCCCAGGCGAGGCGGTGCCATCCGGATTCCATGCTGGTGCTTGACCTGGACAGATCCGCACATTCGTCACCGAATCCCTTGCTGTTATCAATGTGGCAAAGAACATTGCCACCAGGTGGTTGCGGGCAAACCACAAATAGGCCCGTGAGTTCAAATGGCCAAAAGATTTGAAGTCGCTTTTCATTATCTTAGCAAACGGAGCCAAATAATCCAATGGAGTGGGTAAGGCCCACCACCCCTTCACGTCCGACAAATGGCCATGCAGTCTTCCTACTTCTTGACAAAGCATTTTGTCCAAAAGTCCCTGGAGAAAGGAACCAGCGCCCAGACGATGCTCTGTGGTGACGAAACCCTGATCAACCCTCCTTAGGGGAAAGCAAGGGAGTCCAGTCTCCCAATGAAGACAGAATTTGACCTTGTCTCCAACCCACTCTCCAGGCGACGAAGCGCCCAAAGCAAACACAGGACACTTGAACACCTTTGAAAGGCGTCGGTAGTATGCCTTCAGATCATTGAAGAAGGCAACAAAGTTGGTATACTTGCAAGGCCCAGTGACCGTCACAAGCTCCTTAATGTCATTCGTTCCAATTCTAATGCACAATTGCGTGAACTGGAAATCCTTGGGAAGCTTCAAATCGTCGTAGACACGCTTCCAAACGTCCTTGGCTGACCACAGGTTGTATCTGCTTCCATAGATGGCACACAAGCCGCTTGCTCCATACTGCAAACAAAGAAAGGATGACTTCAATGGGTACAAACATCATTTTCAAACACAAACCTGGTATACGTCGAACTTCAGGTCTTTTGTCAAATGACTGAAGTCGAACACTGGAAAGACTTGGTCTTCCTTCTTCCCGACATGGGTGAGGTAGGTCTTATCCGGGGATCCTACCCTCCATGGGCAGATCAACAAAGTCCCCAACAGCAGCACCCGCACTGCCGCACACGCACGTGCCTTGTCCCTCATGATTTTGAGGGCTTTGTTTCCGTACAGAATATCCTGCACACTGCATCCAGGAGTAGGCAGATGCTGGCCTTTCATCTTCCAAACATTTCCTTCCAAAATGCCCATACGTTCTGCAACGTTCGTCACATACTGGTCCCAATCTTCGGGATCGAACTCCCACCAACCAGTCGCACGCCAACCTGAGACGACATTGATACAAACAGTTGTGATACAAACTTAAAAAACATCAATTTTTTCAAACACTTACAAAAAGTGGAGAAAACCGCATTTATTGATTGCGGTACTTCAGCAGTTGGGATGCTTCCTGCGTCATCTGAGTCACCATCTCTGATGTCCACAACTGCTCCAGCCATAGCAGATTTGCATGACCGCGAACGTAGACCATCTCCAACTTCTTTGCACTTTTCAAGTGCACTCTGCAAGGCCTGGACAGTCACCTTGTGCGGCATTGGAGGTGTGGATGTCGCCCTCGGTTCAGAAAGATCTCGGGCATCATACTCTTGCAGCCAGAGCTCCCGTAGATTGTCAGATGGCCCATACGCCACGGATAATTTTGGCTCTCCAGCCAAATCAAAGATGCGAACACGGCCTGCAGAAATACAAACACTGTATACTGTTTGAAATATGCAAACACTTGTTTATATGTACCGTCTAGCTCCTCCCGAGCTCTGAACGCAGAAAAGAACAACATCCCGCCACTGCCGAATGTTGAACACAAACGGCCCTCATCAATTTGCATGCGAGAAGCGAAGGCCTTCTTTAAACAATCATCAGAGGCCGCAATCAGGGCCTCGCCACGATGAATGCGCTCTTTGTCAGAGGCAATTTGACGTTTGACAGCTTCCCGCCGTTCCTCCATCTCCGTCGCAATTTGGTCCAGTTCATCGGAATCCTTCTGGACCCTGTCAATCCGCATAAGGTTGATTGCCACACTCTGTTCTAAGTGTGACTTTGTCATGTCTGTGCAGGCTGAGGTTTCAACGACTGGCAGCAGGGTGTTCAATCAGTGCAAACACTCCGCATTTAAGCGGCTGAACACCGGAGCCAGTTCCTCCTCACTGCTTGGGAACCACGTCACTCCCACGTTGTTGTCAAGCCGTCAAACCTTCAAACGCGGCGACTCGAAATCCAGATTTTCCATACTCAACGGGACGCTGTTCCCGCCGTAGGAGCCACTGCTCAAATCCGCTGCCTCTGCAAAAACAACGTGAAAGCAGACACGTGTCACAATATTGTCCCTCATGCCAAAGGGGTACAATAAATTGACACTCACCCTTGTCAATTGAGTC